>KK115151.1:59651-71903 GCA_000611955.2 Stegodyphus mimosarum
ATGCATGTAAACCTAAAAACTATATACAATATATCAAAATATAAAAATAATACTAAAAAGCCAGTAAATAGCAAGTTCTAATTTAAAGTTCTAAGTAAGTTAAATTAGAACTTGCCATTTTTGGCATGCCTTCATGGTGTAATGGTCAGCACACTCGACGCATAATCGAGATGCCCGAGGTTCGGGTCACGGCGAGGGCATTGCTCATTTTTCATCACTTCTGCTTCGAAATAATCTAATGTTTCTACAGTGGCGCCCGAACTAAAAAAGGTGGTGGATGAAAATTCTCCACCACCAGGATTTGGCGGTGGGGGTCCCCTAATCCACTGTCGCCCTCTAAAAGAGGGGGTGTATACAAGGTATTTCTCCCCCCTTCTGTGAGTGGCCAGCACGCTCGTATTCGAGAGGTTACGTTGTGGTTCGATTCTCGACGAGGGGACCGTCATCTCTCCCGGCCCTTCATCTCACCTGCTTTTAAAAAAATACCTAATGTCTGCAAAACATAAAATATGAAACAAAACTGTTAAACTTAATTGGAATAAATTGGAAATAGAGCTTCAAATTCATAAATTTTGATTAAACGCATCCCCCCTTCAAAGGAACTCTTTGGCGCTTCACTTTGCCGCATGTTACATCACTCTGTTCTTTTTACATACACAAAATAATTTCCTATCTTTGCATACATTTTAGGTTGTTACAAGTCAAAAATTTCTAAATCATACGCTCAAAACTATACAATACAATATAAAACATAAGACTTAAGGACACGAGGGGCTGAAATATGCACGCGCAGACAGACATACACGCATTTATGTATGTAAGAAAAACAAAAAACATTTAAAAGATAAATTATGATTTAAATTAGCATTTCCCTCTGTATTGTAAAAATAGTAATTTCTCTTTGCACTGCCTCATTTCCAGACTAATCCATGCCATAAGACTCTTGCATAATACTGATGATGTAAATGGAATTAAAACCCAAACAGCCAATAATAATTTTACAGCAGTATTAATCATCCAATCAAAATGGATTCAAAAACCAAAACTCAATCAGTCTGAATTAAAATTTCATCCTTAAACATAACCTTTTTACTCTTCGGCCTAGCTGGACGGCTACCTGCTGTCCTCTTCTTATTGCAAATCTATCAAAAATGTAAACATTTTGAAATCGGCACGAGGTGCGTGCCAAGTTGTTTGTTGCCACAACATGTTTACTAAAATAAAATGAAGATTTAATCTGCCTCGGCTGCTAGTTTCCTATTCATTGTGTATAGGCATCTCAGTAATCTACGCCATCAAAATTTTTTATCTTCATTGCGGATTGAGCCTTTTACATTCTACACCATCAATATTGCAGAGTCATTATTACATATATATGTTACGGTAAAAGTAATAAACTGATGATTATATATAATAATCGCACTGAACTTGGTAAATATAATAAATGTTTGAAAATTTGATCAAATTAACCGGTTTGTTTGCATAATTTCCAACTCGTAATGGTAAATGTGATAAATACCATAACTAATTGGGCCAGTAGAGTAGAGTGCAGCCTATTTGAGTAGTTACTATTCAGAAAGATATTTTTTCGTTGGACACTATGGCGAAATGACCACGAATTACAATATTTTATATTTTACAATTAAAAAGTCAGTAAATGATTATTTTAAGTCACATACGTTTATTTAGCTTCAACGAAGTTTGAATAAGGGATTGACAGGTGTTGTGAATTGAAAAAAAAAATACAATTTACGTGAACTTGTACAAAACAGTTGCGCATAAAAAACAAACTGCAGTTGCATATAAAAAAAACTAAGCCCATATTCTAGAGCGGAAAAAAATTCTATTCAAATACTGTTAAATGGTATTACTACAAATTCCTAAAAATTTTTAGCTTTTTTTATTTAAGCATACAGAGGCTGTTCGCACATATTTTAGACGATTTTGGTAAGTGGTAATAAAAAATCGTTTGCTGCAAAAGAAGTAATTGCAATTCTACTATGTTTTTAAAAGTCAAAATTATCCTCTGTGGCTTGAAAGTTTTGTTTTTATTCAAAATGGCGAATTTAGCAAAGCAGTGGTTCGAAGCCTGCATTTACGCTCTTTCCGAAGAGAAATATGCATACTCCGTTATCTAAAAACGATGTGAGAGTCATGGTTTTGTGATATCTAAAGCGTCGATAGGTAATATCATCAACAAGAAAGGAAACAAACGTCAAATTGGAGCCTCAAGTAGGACAAAAATTCCAAACAAGTTTCCGAGGAAAAAACGGACATCTTCGACTATTGCAAAGGTACGTTGTTTAATGTTAAAAGAAAATCCCCTTAGTCAAAGGTCAGTTGCAAAATCATTAAAATGCTCGGTGTTCACTGTAAACAAAATGATATACGTTGGTTTAAATCTTAAGAAAGCGAAAAAACGCGATGTGCATCGTCTTCTTCCGAAGCATATCGCTCGACGCAGGGCACGCTGCAGAATTCTATACAAGAAACACTTATCCGAAGAAAATGGAAAACAATTGTCACAATAGATGAATCATGGGTGTATTTAAATGATTGTAACAAAAAAAGAGCCATTTATTATCATAAAAGGGGAGAAAATTTAAGTACATGGTTCAAAGAATCGAAAGAGTTTTTCTAAGGGATTCATGATTGTTGCTGGTTTTTCTTATAATGGCAAGTTAAAAATAAAGAGAGTGAAAAAATGTCAAGATTAACTCCAAATACTATCAGGAACATATTTTATCGCCAATTTTTCTGAATGAAATACCATCGCTTTACCCACAGTACAATCTGTGAGACTCCATCAGGACAAAGCTAGCAGTCACACATCAAAATCCACTGTAAATTTCCTAAACGAAATGGACCAAAAAACTGGTATCAAGGCCATACCCTTTACTGATATTCCTACTAAATCTCCCGATGTGTCATCTATGGATTTTTGTGCTTTCGGACTTTTAAAAACTGCATTATCCAAACGTTGTCCCAAAACCCTAACAGGACTCTGGAAAGATGTTCGGGAGGAATGGGATAGAATACCTCTTCTGACACTTCAAAAGGCATTATTATCCTGAAAATTGCGTTGTCGAAAGATAGTTCAGAATAAAGGATGTCAAATAGAACATTTAAAACACAAGAATTTTATGTAATTTAGTTTTGTGAATGCAATATACATCGTCTAAAAAATGTGCGAGCAGCCACTGTATTAGACTGTTATGACATTTAGAATTACAAAGTTTGCCAGATTTTTTACGTTTGCACTTATTAGACTCGCATTGTCCCTTACAAACTGTGAAAGTCTTTCTTGTTTCTTTATTAACTGATAAAACTATTCATTTTGAACTTCTAATATCACCGCTAATAAATTTCGGGGATCATTTCTTGCTCTGTCAGCGTCTGGTATTCGCAGTTTCACTGTGGCATCAACTTTACCAGCAGGAAATTTAAGATTTGAAACCTTCAACATTTTCTTTGCTTGTAATTCTAAACCTTCTTTAGCACTCATTCTATGTTTTCTTACTTGCTCTTGTCTGCATAAAATATCCATCTGGATTAGGGCGACCGCTGATTCATTCTCTTTCCGAGTCTTAAAATTAACTTCAGATGGAGGGTGATTTTGAAATAGATCGTTATTATCCGTATTAGAAACATTTTCTATTTCGCTATTGGTGTTTTCGGAAGCATTATTAACTGTCTCGATTAAAACCTGAAGCTCTTCTGCAGATGTTCGATAGAGTCATTCGGGAAAAAAGACGTTTTCAAGCCAAATTTTGAAGTCATCCCAAACATTGCTTCATAAGGAGAACACTTGATGCCTTCATGAAATGGTCTATCTTTCATAAGTTGCACAAAACGTAACCTTTTGGACCATTTCCTGGTGTAATTGCTTTCCAACCAGGAACTTAGCATATTTTCAATATCCTGGCTTGCACGTTCAACCGAACCTTGAGTCTGGCTGTGCCTAGGTTTTCCGTTCACGATTTTCAGATCCAGCCACATTGCACAAGCTTCTTCTACGATTTTGTTCCTAAACTCACGACCTTTGCCATTTGCAGTGTACTGGAGGCTCCAAATACGGTAAAAATATCAATTAGGTGATACACAACCTGTTCTGAACGTTTGCTTTTTAGGGCATGTAATTGTACGAACTTCGTCAAGTTGTAAGGTTTCTCCTTCAATCTCTGGACTCTCTTCGTGAGCATAAGCTGTGAAACCTTATGTAGAGGACAGTGAGCAGATCTAGGCTATGTCCTTTAGTGTTGAAGAACTACAAAGTCAGAAGCAGGGTTTAAAAGTGACCCTTTAATTCAAATATTTACAACTCTTCTAATTGAGAGTAAGCCACTACTTGGGCTGAACTAAAATAATATAAAAATAAAGTGTGTTAACAAATTCAATTCCCTAACTTAATTCTACGTAGGACGGCGAGGGAAGCTTACTCTTAGTGAAATGCAACAATGCGAATTTCACTAGCAAACACTAGTAATTGCAAATGCCTATAAAGGCGAACTTTCAGTAGACAGAGGAAATCTTGGCGCGCACAGCCTTACGGCGATAAATCCAAGGCACTGTCTTTCCCCTCGTTAACTCCTGCCTTTTAACTGCTAACAGATATATGCGATTTGCATAAATATCTCACTCGCGCTAAATTCGGGCAGCAACTGAAACTTTGAGAATTCGATAGGAAAGTTCAAACTAAAAATAATTTGGTTAATTAAAATAATGAATGCTACAAAGTTGCTCCCAGAATTTAGTAGTCTGAAACTAAGTAGCCTAAAATCGGCTTTTAGTGAAGATGCTAAATTCTAAATCTAAATTTTCCTTCCTATTCGCCATCCTTTACAATTGTAAGTTTTAAATTTAGTTTAACTCTCTGTTTGTGTCTTAGATATTTTAACATAGAATATCTTTTTCCGTCTTCACATCAAAAAGATCCATCAGGAATTTGGCTGGATTCTATCTGGTTCCTTCCAATCTGGAAGGAAATAAATTTTAATTTCATGTTATAAGTACATTTCACCTGAAAAGTACAACATTCCCTTCCTCTGATGCTTTCCGTAATGACCTTTTATTCGCGCTTTAGGTATTCGCGTTTTTTAATTTCTATTAGCGCTTTTCGCCAAACGCATTCATTTTACACTCATTCATTTTTAAAACTTCCCCCTTGTTCTCTGGCCAAATGTGGTGTTTGTGAAAAACACGCAGTTTTACTTTGTCAAGTGTTCACAACTACCACCTGACTTCAATTCTATTGGGGTTAATTCTTCGACTTTCAAGACCTCAGACCTCCCCTAAAACAAATCTGAAATGCCCTGAGGTTCTAACATGAAATGAACTTTAAACTTTTGTGTGAAACCAGAGAACACTACGTACAACATTCAAACATTTCAATTGCATTTCATACATATAATTCATTCTTTCAATCTTCAATTCAAATTTTCTTTAAATGCTCATTGCGTTAAATAACACTTATATATTCACTTTCTAATTTAGCGCGCTTTACGCTTTTACATTACATTTTAATTTTAACTTGCGTATCCTTTACGCTTTTCCAAAATATTCGATATAAACAAAACCAGTGCTTAAGGCTTACAACAAATCATGCATTACATAGAAAACAGTTTTACATTAAATGCATTCATTATTTATACATAGAAAAATATAATACAACAGTTTTGCTATACAACTTACGTACTAGTTGCTTTTAATTAACACAATTCAATTTCCTATTTACAGAGAGTCTTTTGACTAAAATCGATGAATCCCATGTTCTGGATTACAAAGAACATTTCACGAAGTCTCACAGTTTTTCAACTGAACTCTCGAATTTCTTCCGCTGCATAATTAAGTTGTTCCTTCAAGCGTGTCCTTCACGCTTTCGGCAACCGGCTTTTGACTCGGGTAACTTCCCTTTTAAATCTGCAACTTGCACTTAAATCAGAAACATAACTGTGTGAATTTTAAAAGAAAATAAAGAATCTACTTATCTTTCTGCCAGTCTTTTAGGCGTTTTTTTGTCCATTCCTGAAAGGTTGGATATACTGTGGCTTGGGCTATTCTTTGCTTGTTACTCCTAGATTGAAACTCTGGGGCTGCCTTTCGTTTGGTCGATCTTCTTTCCTCCAGAAACACCTTGTTGGGACGAATGGTGGGTGGCGCTTTCCGTTTGTGCTGAAGTCTTTGCTCCCTCTCCAGACTGGCTCGTTCCTTCTCCTGCACTCGTAGGCTCCTTCGTTGTGGGTTGGCACCTTCGGCGGCTCGCTTCTCGCCGTTCTGTTCCCTCCGTAGTGGTGGAGCTTTCATAGTGTTTTCATTTGGACGTTCCTTCCTTAGACGCTTTGGTTGCTGAGACTGTTGCTTAGCGTTTGTCCTTTTTTCTTTTTGGGGTGGTCTTTTCTTTGGCTGCGGCTTCCTCTCTTCTGGTAACCTCCTTTTCAAACTGGGTTCTCTTGTTTTTGAGGGACCTGGTTGGGGCTCTTGAATCTTAGAAAAATTCTGTGAGGCTGGACCCTGCAACATGTCTTTCAAAATATTATTATTAGCTCTTCGATAATAATGTTTAATTTGATCGAAATTTGCCACAGTCTCTTCGCCCTTCTCATTCTTTAAATATGCACGGCATTCAACTATTCTTGTAATTTCAAAAGGACCATGCCATCTTGGGCAAAATTTTGCGACCTTATCTTTTGCTGCGCATGAAAGTGCGTGGGCTTGTTTCAACACCTCCTCCCCCACTTTATATTCTACGGTTCTTCTTTTTGAATCGTAGTAAATCTTTTGTTTCTTTTGCGCTTCCCGGGAGCACTTTTCTGCCTCCTTCAACATTTTTTCTATTTCACCCATTTGAAATTCCGGCGCTCTATCTTTCACATAAAATAATTTATCTAAGGGGGTCATTATCTTCCTGCCCAAAAACAATTCGGCGGGGGATTTCTTCGTTGTCTCGTGCTTAGCCGTTCTGAGGGCGAATGCAAATTCTTCGACGCAGTCATCCCAGTTAGAATGGTGCTTTTGCACATAATTTCTAATCAATTTTACAATATTCTTATTTACCCGTTCCGCTATATTTGATTGTGGGCGGTAGGGTACCATTTTCATATGCTTAATGCCCAACTTGTCACACATCATTTTAAATGTACTGCTTACAAACTGGGGACCATTATCGCTAATCACCCTCGCTGGACATCCATATCTTAAAATATATTTGTTCAAAAACGAATCTGCAACGACTTTTGCTGAAGCCCGCTTAAGTGGTATCAACTCAACCCATTTACTGAAATGATCCACAATGACTAATAAAAATCGTGCCTTATTTACATGACTCCTGGGGTAGGGGCCTAAGAGGTCAATACCAATTATTTCATTGGGGAACCTAGACTCAATACTAGTTAATAACCCGGCCGGGCGGAAATTTACGTCATTATTTATCTGACACGTGTGACAAGTCTGGCAGTAATTTTTAACTATCTTTTGTAATTGCGGAAAATATACCGCCTCGCGTACGCGTTGTATTGTTTTTCTAATTCCAAAATGGCCCGAGACAGGCGAATCGTGGAGCTCTTGCAAGATACTTAAAATTAATTTGGCCGGGATGACTGGTCTGTATTCACTATTTTGATTCGTAACTTTAGTATAAAATAAGAGACCATCAATGATTTCATAGTTCTGTGCTCTGCTTCGTATTGCATTAATGTCTATATGCTGGAAGTTATCTGGGTCTTTTAAATAATTATAAATATTTCCGAATTCGGGATCCCTAGCAATTTCTTCTATTACAGTCTCTCGAGAGTCAATGACCTTTGCCTGAAGCATCGCTATTTTTACTTTCTCGCCGTTCTCGTCTAACTTTATTCTAGATAATGCGTCGGCCACTACATTGTCTTTTCCCGGTGTGTGTTTGATAATGAGATTAAATTCTTGCAACTTTAGGGTCCACCGAATTAAGCGTGGCGAAAGATTCTTTCCTGAAAATAATCTGGTAACTGCCGCATGATCTGAATATACTGTTACGGGAGAACTCCCAAAATATACACAAAATTTTTGAACAGCTGCGAGCACTGCTAAAGTTTCACGCTCCGTTGCCGAATAATTTCTTTGCGTATCATTCAATGTACGACTAAAAAAGGCAATCGCTTTTCTATTTTGTGTTAACACGGCTCCGATTGCGTAATCTGATGCGTCTGCATAAATTTCTAGACCCTTGTCTTTCTCTGGGAACTTTAGAACCGGTGCATTAATTAAAGATTCTTTTAACTTCTCAAACGCGGCGTTTGCTTCTGAAGACCACGCAAAACGAACTCTTTTCCTTCTCAACTTTAACAATGGTTCAGCAATTTCTGCGAAATTTTTAATAAAAATTCTATAATATGAGCACATACCCAAGAAAGTCGCTAACTTTTTGGCTGTATTCGGAATTGGGTAATTTTTCACTGCTATAACTTTAGATTTATCTGTTTCGATCCCCCTTTGAGAAATTTTGTACCCTAAATATTTGAGTTCTTTTGCCGCGAATTTACATTTCTTAATGTTCACTTTAAGTCCTGCATCTTTCAAAAGAGTAAAGACTTCTCGAAGGTCTTTAATATGTTCTTCCAGCGACTCTGAAGTAACAATTATATCGTCAAGATAAATAAATGTACTTTTTCCTATTACCGGCCTTAAAATTTTGTCCATGCACCTCTGAAACGTGGCCGGGGCTCCCGACAATCCAAAAGGCATACGCAAAAAGCCATATGTACCGTATTTTGTTATGAATGCTGTTTTGTGAACATCTTCCGGCTTTATGCTTATCTGAAAATATCCGGATGTCAAATCTAGCGTGGTTATGTATTTTGTTGATTTAATACTTCTTAGAATTTCATCAATTACCGGAAGTGGGTAAGTTGGAAATTTTGTTATACTATTAAGCTTTCTGTAGTCAATAGCGAACCTGTACCTTAATGGATCAGTTAACGGCAAATCATTATTTTTCTTACATAAAACCACCGGACTCGCATATGCACTAGAAATAGGAGTTATTATTTTGTTTCTTAACATTTCATCAATATGGTATTTTATTATTTCCTCCTTAACTTTGTCGTACTTGTAAGGACGCTGACGTATAGGTTCATCCGTAGTTAATTTAATTTCGTGTGCTACGATCTGGGTGAATCCTGGAATATCATCAAATAAATCAGCGAAATTACTTACCAATTCCCGAAACTTGTCCTGTTCTTCGGGCGTTAGATGGCTTAAATCCACTTCAGGGGGAGGTGTTGATTTCTTTTTAACTGGGTCCATGGTTACTTGCAAGGTGGAGTTTTCAAAATCGATTTTCGCATCCACAGCTGCAAAGAAATCTGTTCCTAAAATAACCGATGCTTGGAGGTTCTTCACTACAAGAAACATAATTTTTTTTTGTTCTTCGCCGATTTTGATGTACAGCTCGATTTTTCCCATGCATTGACACGTTTTTCCTTGGGCTGCTACCACCTTCATTCCTTCCACGCTATGCAGACGATATCTACGAAAGTGCTTCTTAAAAAATTCTTCTGCCAAACAGCTTCCTTGAGCGCCGGTATCCAACAGAGCTGTAGCGGGTACGTTGTTAATTAGTAACTGCAGTCTCGGTAATTCAATGTTTCTCACCATGACCGTATTTAGCTGTACTTCAGAGGGATTTTTCTTCTCCTCGGAACATTGCACCCCCTTCCCCGCAATATTCCTTAGTAGTTTAAATGCTTTGCGGGTGTTTTCTTCTGTTGCTGGCTTCTGCCTGGGGAGAATGATTTTCTTCCGTAGTTGGAATTATTTTGTTGGCGCTGTACTTGGCGCGGTTGACCGCTCGCATTTTGACTGGTACCAGTAGTTCTCGGCCATCGTCTGTTTCTTCCTTCGGCATTCTGGTTCCCCTGCAGCCGCTGTTCATACGATTGTCTCCGTTGATTTTCGGCCGCTCGCCGGCTCTCGAATTGTACGGCGAGTTCAAACAGCTTGTCCAGCGTCACGGGATTTCTTAGCTCCATGAAATCTTGTATAGATGGTAACAATCTGGGCAGGATTATCTGGATAATCTCCGGGTCCGGCCTCGTGCCATACAATAATTTAAAGACTTGTATTTTTCTCAAAATAAATTCCGATAGTTCATCCACCCGCTGTTGATACTTGCTAAACAATTCAGCTTCGAGTTTCGCACGGTCTTTAACCACAGGAAACGCTCTCAAAATTGCTAGTTTAAAATTCTCGTACGTGTAAGTCGGCGTTCCTGGTTCTCCCAGCAGACATTTTCCGATGCACTTATACCAGGTCGCTGCTTGGCCCCTCAATGCTCCTGTCGCTAATATGACCTTCTGATGTTCCGGAACTGGATACAGCAAAAAATGCGCTTCTAACTTTTCCAGGAATGTGTTCACAGGTCCTCTGGCATCAAAAACTACTGCCGGCTTCATGGCTGCTCTGATGGTTTCCACTATGAATCCAAATCCATCAGGCATTGCAGCTGTATTCTGGGATGTAGTAGGCATATTCCAACTTCCTTCCATCCTTTTAGTTGTTCGGGCGCCAGTGTAAGGTTTCTCCTTCAATCTCTTGACTCTTTTCGTGAGCATAAACTGTGAAACCTTATGTGGAGGACAGTGAGCAGATCTAGGCTATGTCCTTTAGTGTTGAAAAACTACAAAGTCAGAAGGAGGGTTTAAAAGTGACCCTTTAATTCAAATATTTACAACTCTTCAAATTGAGAGTAAGCCACTACTTGGGCTGAACTAAAATAATATTAAAATAAAGTGTGTTAACAAATTCAATTCCCTAACTTAATTCTACGTAGGACGGCGAGGGAAGCTTACTCTTAGTGAAATGCAACAATGCGAATTTCACTAGCAAACACTAGTAATTGCAAATGCCTATAAAGGCGAACTTTCAGTAGACAGAGGAAATCTTGGCGCGCACAGCCTTACGGCGATAAATCCAAGGCACTGTTTTTCCCCTCGTTAACTCCTGCCTTTTAACTGCTAACAGATATATGCGATTTGCATAAATATCTCACTCGCGCTAAATTCGGGCAGCAACTGAAACTTTGAGAATTCGATAGGAAAGTTCAAACTAAAAATAATTTGGTTAATTAAAATAATGAATGCTACAAAGTGGTCTTGATAGACAAATATAAACATAAAAAAGTCATTATCTGATTGCGACTGCATGTCAATTAGATCCACCTGGCATCCTGAATTCATCTTTTGAAAGACCATTGGCCTGACAACAAGGTTCTTTCTTAGGAACTTTTTTTTTGGGGGGGGGGACTTTCACACAAATTGTAGTAAATCATGACTTCTTCATTAGTAACGTTTTTGTACTTTTTTTTGAAGTTCTTTTAACACCCTACTATTTCTACCACCATGGACTATTGATAAGTGCATCTCATGAATTATGGTAAAAAGTTCTTCAGAGAACACGTAAAATCTAACATTGGAGTTGCTTTTACTTACGGGAAAGATAATTTTTTCAACATTGTCTACTTTCATTACATCGTATCTTTTTAGTCTTTGATAATCTTCCGGTTTTTTTCCACTACTTTTGCTTTTACTGTTATTCATTTTTTTTAACATATCATCATACCTTTCTTTCGTCAGAAAACCACTGTTTGCTTTCTTAGTATCCATAATATTAACTAATTTGTAAATTAAAACGCTCAAGCATACCAGCCATTATTCAATATTTTATAAAATACGAGAAGGTAGCGAAAAAACGTCTAGATGCAACGAAATGAGAACTACTACTGAAATCACGTGATTGTCACGTGTTGATAGAAGCCAAGCAGTTGCGCAAGCTGAACGAATTTTCGTAAAGTTAGGGACTTTTATCACATTACTATTACGAGTTGGGAATTATGCAAACACACCGGTTAATGTGATAAATTTTCAAAGATTTATCACATTTACCACATTCAGTGGTGATTATGCATAATTACCGGTTATTATATATAATAACATAATCACCGGATTAATCACATTTACCATAACATATATAGTGGCTGTGCTCCTCTGGAAAAAGTAAAAGTCAAAGCGTTTTCCGAGTGCATTTTTATTTACACTTCTATTGTTCTTTATTAAAAGTTTGTTTTGCCACTTTTATTCACTGCCATTACCCTATTGATGTTTTTAATTTTTATTTTTATAATTTTAACAAAAGCAAAATATATATATTTTAAAATTTTTACTTTTCAATATCATTATTTTATATATATATATTTTTTTGCTTAGTTTCTTTTGCCTTGCC
>KK115151.1:71955-97677 GCA_000611955.2 Stegodyphus mimosarum
TTATATATATATATATATACTGGTTATCATAAATTAAGGAAAAATCACAAAAATAGCGATAACTCCCTCAAAAATAAGCCAAACCGTGTAAAATTTGAATATGTTGCCAAGTAAGTGTAGCTGAGTAAAACTGCAATATGCAAATTAGTGGCGAATCTACTTTGCAAGAGCAATGGCTCTCGCTTTCTATGGAACTGATAGACCGCATAATTGAAAGCATCACACATCGCTGTATGTGCTGTATTGCTTCTAGAGGCGATCATATTCCATAGTGAAGGTACTTTTCCTATAGAAAACTGACACCTTCGATTTGTTCATTTTATACATGGGGTAATTTCCATACTACCATAATTGTCTGGTAATTTCCTTTTATCTTATTTGATACCTTACTATGTGTTGTATATTGTGGGTAAGTTTCATAAAATTCTACTTGTAACTTTTTCAGAAATCGCGATTTTTGTGGTTTTTCTTTAATTTATGATAACCAGTGTATATATATGTCTGTGTGTGTGTGTAAGATATAATAAAATACGATAGCTGCCTTAAAAATAACTGGCGACCTCAAAATTAACGATTGTAGATTTTATGCTCTCCTCCCCAAATTCATCTGTTCTCCCAAATTCGAGATCTCTCTATGTTACGTAACGTTTAATGCAGATACCTCTTGTCCAATCAAAATAATTGTAAACCAAAACTTTTGTAACTTGAACTGAAACTACTGACTCCCTCCTTTCTTCTTTTGAACTGGTGCGTTCTCTTTCGCGTAAGCTTTCCTTCTGGGAAAACGCTTTGCTGCTATGCTTAATCATCTAAAATGACGTCGTACTTTAAAACCCGTGTATATGGAAATTGTTGTATTCAACTATCACTAAAAAATATCTTGTCTGCAAAAGGATGATTTGATATGCGTGAAAATAAAGATTGTGATACTTCAAGCTGAGTTGTGTTAAATGAGTCATCATGCCTTTCCACTCGATTTTCCTCCTATCTAGAGCCACTACTGTCTTCTCAGTCATGACGAATATTAAAAGATGCTAAAAAGTACCTGATACCTTCTAGGCATTAACATTACATAAACAGGGTGTCCCAAAACGACCGCATAAACTCTGCATAGCTAGATTCCTCGTTGGGAGTACATAAAAACTGCCCAAAAAAGCGTTCCTGTACGATCCATAGTTTACGAGAAAAATACGAAAAACGAAGTATGACGTCACTGCCGGTGCAAGAAAAAAACACTTTATTGGACTTACCAACAGCAAGTATTGGCATATCTTCCCAGACGATAATGTTTAAACCGTTCGCCGCGCCTATCGCGTCATGCATGCGATGACAACAACAATGGACTTAGTTGCTCGTCTGCATGCTGCTTATACTTCGATGGACCCCGCTATGCTGCAGCGTGTGATGACAGCCATTTCACAGCATGCTCAAGCCTGCCTCGACGTGCACGGCGGACACTTTGAACATCTGCTTTAAATTGTGCGTATACTGCTGTTATTATGTTCAATAAAGTGTTTTTTCTTGCACCGGCAGTGACGTCATACTTCGTTTTTCGTATTTTTCTCGTAAACTATGGATCGTACAGGAACGCTTCTTTGGGCAGTTTTTATGTACTCCCAACGAGGAATCTAGCTGTGCAGAGTTTATGCGGTCGTTTTGGGACACCCTGTATATGTTTGTATGTGAGTATGCGTGTCAGAGAATCGCGCCAGAAGCTTTGGAAACTCTCTGGTGTGGCTTTAAAGTCCGAATCATTTCAGATCTTTTCTTCTTCTTCTTTTTTTTTTCTTTAAGCTGATTTAAAATTAAACAACATTATATTTTACTAATGCGAAAATATTTTGCCCATAGATATGCTAAAATAACTACAAAACAACACCGTCCATATTGCATTCATTGAAATCAAAGTTTATTACTGCAGTCTTTATCGCCTAAAATCTAATATCTCGGGTATTAACAAAATGACACAGACCCCCCCCCCCCCAAATAGTCTTGAACTAATAGTCTTGTAAGCCTAAGTTTTTGAATAGTTAGATAGTGTTCGAAATCTGCGATTCATTCATTATTAGTCTGCATGCTATCTGAAGGGTAATGTTTGAAATAAATAGGTTTGATGCTATCCAATTAGTTGGAGGTGAAATCCATCCAATTCTCAGGCACTAACTAGTTAAGTCTCCAAGTATCGAATATTCTGAATTCTCAGAATACCCTGGAATAGATTCAATTGAAATTCTATTATGATATATTATCAAGAGCATTAATTAAACCGATCTCGCTGAATGTAGATTCATTAGAACAAGCTTTTGACGTTAATTCTCTATAATTATGAAGCAAAATTCTTCAGTTTTGTAAACTGTGTTAAAATGACGCACAACATTTGAAAGTTACGAGTCATATTTTGCATATACGACAAAGGGATTATTTGCAACCGTATAATACGACTCGCTTACTTAATGTATTAAGCTAGATGATCGTTTACAGATCTAAAATTATCAGAAATTCAAATTTTTGTGACATAGCAATTTCACAGGAATAATGATTTATTGGAAAAGCTATTGTTAATATTTAACATGAATTTAAATCCAGTCTTGCGTCAAAAGCATGTAATTTTCAACAAAATGATGCAATTACTGCTTGATAGTATTTATTGATTAGCCACAGTGTCTGTTATGGAAAGAAAACACGGTGGGTTATGAAAACATTTCGTAGCCGTTTCTTTCATTTTTTATGAACAAAAATGTAGCATGCAAAAATATTTGCAAATAAACATGGTCATATTTCTGGCATATTCCAGACATTCAGCGGAATTCCGTAATTTTATGCAACTTCTCTAGGAGTTTCGCAAATCAAAATTAAACTTTTTCGAATACTATTTGGACCACATGCTCAAATATATAAAATAATTAATAAAGCAATTTTTAATATTTCTATTGTTATTTTTATTTTAAAATAAAATGAAGTAGACCTTCTTGTGATTAATTCTTGTGGTTTTTCATTCTTCCAAAACAGTATTTTGTTTCCATTTGTCGTCAAGAATAGCAAATATTAAAATAGTACAAAGGATAAAAATAAAGCATTCATTTATTTATTTAAATTTCAGTTCGGGCTAGGGAGGAAAAAATCTACACATATAAACTCCAAATCCAACATCTCAAAGAAAAAAGAAATGCTTATTACTGAAAATTAAAAAATATAAAAATTGATAAAACATTAAAAAACTTGTAATTCTGGAACTGTTTTCACATTTTATTTAGATCTTTCAATGGAAATCTCCAGGAAGGGGCACTAAACGGATCATTCATTAATTGAACGAAGAAATAAATATTATATTTAATAGCGTAAATCTTTCTCCTAGTTTTTTAGCGCTAGTTTCTGAAGATTTAAAAAATGTTCGCATAATCTTCCCTTCCCTATGCTGTCCATAGTCTTCCCTCTGAAGGATTAGTTTATAAAACAATTGTATTTCCTTAATTATTTCTATTTGCGCGTGTGTACAGGTTCGTAATAGATTGAATGCATAAATCCGATAATAAATTGATAAAATTTATTCTTATCAAAAGAAATATATCAGCAGAATGCTTGAATTTTCCTCAGGGATATAACATAAGCACAACATAATTCAGTCACTTTTAAAGAAAAAAAATGCATGATTTACCAACACACAGGGTGTTTATAAAGTCCCGGATCCATTTTGATGTTTAATAACTCATAAAAGAATGAAGATATAAACAAACTTATGGCATTTATGGATGGAATAACTTACATATTTTCCTTTTCAGGTTTGAATATCTTTACTTTTGTAAATATCGTCTGCGCGTGTGCATCATTTCAGATAATTCCATTTTCCAGTCTAAATAGCTGTACTTTTCTAAATATCGTCCGCTTATTAATTGTATTTTTCTCTCTTTCGTTTTTGGCAACTATTGCCTATTGTTATAGGCCTAGGAGGATGGCCTTTGCAACAGATATTCTAAGGAGGATAGATGATGCTGAATTTCTGAAGCGCATAATGTTCTCTGACGAAGCATCCTTTTATCTTTCTGGCATTGTTAATCGCCATAATGTGCGCGTATGGGGATCTGAAAACCCCCGTGAATACCGTGAGGCACAAAGGGATTCCCCAAAGGTTAATGTGTGGTGTGGACTAATGCACGACCGAGTCATTGGGCCTTTCTTTTTTACAGAAAAGACGGTCTCATCAGTCGTATACTTAGACATGTTGGAAAACTTCGTATTTGCACAACTAGAAGAGCTTCAGCCACATGTCTTTTTGCAACAAGATGGTACACCACCTCATCGGGGTACCATCGTTCGTAGTTCTTTGAATGACCATTTTACTGGAAGATGGATTGGGCGAGGAGGTCCAATTCCTTGGCCACCCAGATCACCTGACATAACGCCGCTGGACTTTTTCCTTTGGGAATTTGTAAAGGACAAGGTTCACCGGAGGACAGTCGAACATGAATGACCTAAAAGCCAGAATGACAACCGCAACAGCCTCTGTGAATGCCGACATGCTTGCCGGTAAATGTCGTGAAATTGAATATCGACTCGATATTCTCCGTGCGACGAAGGGGGCACACGTGGAAGTGCAGTGACAAGGGTCATGAAACTTTTTAAGTCTATCTAGCCATTTATGTTATTAATTTTAATCTATCTTTATTATTTTATGAGTTTTTAAACATCAAAATGGGTCTGGGACTTTATAAACACCCTGTAAGAACACCTGTTGTATAAGAATAAAAAGACTGAGCTCCCCGAGCCGGTTAACAGAGTGCTCGTACTATTTTAGACATGCTGCGATCAGTTGCAACCAAAAAGGGAGGTGCACAACTATATGTCATCACAGTCCCATATACAAAATTTCAACGCTCTGAAGCTACTCGTTTTTGAGTTATGCAAGATACATACATACGTTCGTATGAACGTACAGATGTCACGAAAAAAATATCTTCTAAATCCATTTTACAAACTTTGTCTGGGAAAAAGAATCCTTTATTGTGTGCTACGTAGAGATGTCACGCAAAAACATCTCTCGAATGGATTCATGAGCGTTGAAAATGGGTATTTTCGTTGAAATATATGATGCCCGAAATTTTTCGTGATTATAATACTTCCTTTACTTCGTAAAAGAAAGTAAAATAGGTCGATTGCATTTCGTTTCAAATGCATATCGCTACTATTAATTCTTTGTGTTAAGTGAATTTCTTTCAATTCATGAGGAACTCCAGTACTGAGCTTCTTAACGAGTCGAAGATATCGTGTGTTCGATTTTCAGTTGTTGTATGTGATACGCTTAACCCTTTTGTAATTCCTCACACACTTACGTGACGATTCGTTTCAATTACGGCGTTAATTTAGTCTTCGTCAACTTCAGAAGATCGGCTACAACGTTGGTCACCTTCAAGTAAAAAATCTCCAGAACGAATTTTATTAAACCATTTCTGAGACATGCGTTCTATTAAGCAATCAACACCATAAACTTCACGTATCTCTTTGTCAGCCTCAGCCATTTCTTGCTTTTAAGAAAATAAAAATTATGATGTGTACACCACATGACTTCCTTGTACGGAATATTAAATTGTGATCATTTTGCATTTCATTTAAACTTATTGGATTGAATTCAATTTACTTCATAGATAGCGCATAAACCACCATAGAATAAATGCACTCTTTAAAATTCAGTATATTTGTTTACCACAGCGACACTCTGGCGATAGCTTCACTTAACTGCGTTACATATCATTCATTTTATAATTACATCAGCTGCAGAATTACTTAATCGTTACCACATGTTCTATTCAAACACTGTAATAAATCTAAAACAATGTGGAAAAAAAAATTTTTTAAATAAAATTTAAAAAAAAACAGAAAAAGAAAGAAAGAAAGAAACATGCATACATTTATGCGCATTCTTCATTATTTAATTTCTTTAAATATAACACAGGACTGCAATATTTGGTGGCAACAGTTTGAAAAGTGAACCGACATTTAATGTTTCCGACGCAAAATGCCGAAATGAAAACAATAGTCCTTCAGGGATAAAGCCCCTTTGGACTAAAAAGAAACAGTTTTCACAGACGATTCAGTACTTCTCATTCAATTAATTCAGTTCTCACTTCGCGACAAGGCAAAAATACATAAAAATTCAAAATATCTGCATTAAAAATTACGAAGTAAATCTTAAACACATATTTCCTCGTATAAATTCCAGAACGGATTAAGCATGGTTTAATTCGCTATAATAAAAGAAGGCGTTATCTTTTCTGTTGCGAAGCTTAGTTTCTCTAGATTGGCAACAAATCCAATATACTACTAAGTTTCAAATATAAACAAATATGTCCGCCATGAGAAAAAAGATTAGGCTTAGCCGCACTTAAACAGCTTTTAAATTATTGATAATTGTACAAATCTTGCATGCAGGTTTGCTAAACGCATAAAACCTTAAGCGGAAGATAAGAACAACATAATTCAATCATTTTTGAAGCAAAAAATGTACGATTTACCAACATGTGAGAATAAAAAACTAAGCTTATAAGGTTTCTCCTTCAATCTCTTAACTTTCTTGCTCAGCATATGCTGTGAAACCCTATGTGGCGGACAGTGAGCAAATCTAGGCTATGTCCTTTAGTGTTGAAGAACTACAAACTCAGAAGGAGGGTTTAAAGTGAGCCTTTAATTCAAATAATTACAACTCTCCAACTTGAGAGTAAGCCACTACTTGGGCTGAACTAAAATAATATGAAATAAAGTGTGTGAACAATTCAGATACCTAACTTAACTTTAAGTAGGACGGCGAGGGAAGCCTAACTCTTAGTGAAATGCAATAATGCGAATTTCACTAGCAAACACTGGTAATTGCAATTTGCCTATGAAGGCGAACTTTCAGTAGACAGAGGAAATCCTTGCGCGCACAGCCTTACGGCGATAAAGCCAAGACTCTGATTTTCCCCTCGTTAACTCCTGCCTTTTAAACTGCTATCAGATATATGCGATTTGCATAAATATCTCGCTCGCGCTAAATTCGGGCAGCAACTGAAACTTTGAGATATCGATAGGAAAGTTCAACTAAAAATAATTTGGTTAATTAAAATAATGAATGCTACAAGCTCACTGAGCCGAGTAACAAAGTGGATATATATATACATATATTTATGTACTTTTGGTGCGGCCGATTGCAACCAAAATAGAAGGTGCACATCTACATGTTATAGCAGTCTTATATACAAAATTTCAGCGTTATGAGGCTACTCGCTTTTGAGTTACGAGAGATACATACATATATACGTACATATGTACGTACGCACAGACGCCACGGAAAAATCTCTTCAGAATACATTTTATATCAGTTTTATAATTTTTTGGGGGTAAAAGAGTCCTTTATTCTGTTCTTACGTACGAATGTCACTCAAAAACATCGTTAAATTGCATTCGATAGCGGTCAAAATAGATAATTTCGTTGAAATATGACACCTGAAATTTTTTGCGATTACAATACTTCCTTTTTACTTCGTGGAAGGAAGTAGAAAGTAAATTATGTAGAATATTTTTTTATTCCGCCACGTTAAAACTGACCGTAAACTAGCAGTTTTAGATAAAAATACACGGAATGTTTTCTATAACAAACAGAAAATATCAGCTACCAAATCTCAAAAAATAAATAAATAAGAATGACAGAAGAATAACAAAACGAACATAACCGTTATATTTGTGCAAACCGAATTTACTTTCTTGCCGTCATCAAAATAGTAAAAAAGGATATTATCTATTAAATAATATTGGAGACAAAAATAAATATATGAGCTTGCAATCTATATGTTACTGCAAAATTTCATCATAACTATTACATTTTAATTTGAATGGAAATGCTATTCTGGATGAGAAGTAGAGGTAGAATTCGACGCTCTACCAATTATGAAATGTTAGAAACCTATTTCGTTTACGATATTGCAAAATATTGTGGAATATCCGATAAAATGGTTCTTTAAACAATTAATTTGTATTTTATTGAGCAATATTCTTTTTTCAAAGACTAAACATAAATTAAAGATTTTTTTAGTGTGGATTGGCAATAGCGGCAATTTATTGCGGATGTTATGTTATCGCAAAAGGAAACAATAAACACGTTACAGATTTTTCTGAGATGCAGATATAAACACCGCGACCCACGCACGTAAGAATTCAGGATTGTTTTCAAACTGAGAAATGTAATATGACTCAAACGAAACTTTAATTATACTATGTAAAAATATATTTAGCTCAGTAAATGATTTCAGTTGCTTTTTATACTTCCATTTTTCATCATATTATCTTTTAAAGAACGAATAATCGATAAGTGGGGTGCTTCAAAACCAGTCTTTTATTCTTTTCCAAATTTTTCTCTAAACAATTTAAATGGCGAAACCGCTATACACAAAAACTCGACAAAAAGGCCATTAAAATTGTAAACAATTTTGTAATGCGATTCTCATTGTGATAGTATGAGTCATAACTCAAAACTAACGTCAATAATAATAGTTTCGTAATAGTATTATAATAATAGTTTATTGTACCTTTCTAGAATATGACTGGCAGAACGATGCCTTGTTATTATAATTAATAAAATATAGTGATGTGCTTTATGTTATTAATGTTTTATGTACTGCTCATGGTATGAAAAGTTTTAGGAAAGATTTTCAAAAAGCTCAAATGAAATGTGTCAACCGCTTAAGAAAAAAGAAATAGTAAAAATGCATTAAAGAATTCTCAACTTACGTACATTTTAAAGCGAAATGTTCATCTTTATCCGAATGTCAATGAAAATTTTTAAGTAAATATTACGAGCCCTATTTTGGCTAGCAATTTTTAAAAAGGCTAGTGTGCCTTATATAAACCATACGCGTATAAATCAAATGCTCAAAATCATCAGACAATCATCTTCACCAAAATCAATGGAATTCATTGGGGGGCCGTTTTAGAGAGAATTCACTGCGTTTCACGCATGGCAAGCAATATAATCTTTGCCATTTAAAAAAGCAAACGAACATTATAGCTCACGTTTCCGGAACATATTTCCAAAATATCAATTAACTGAATCACTTGCTCTTATTTTGAAGCTATTTAAAATTCACTATTAATTCACTTATTAGTCCATAAGGGAAGTTAGTCCCGAAATGGATGTTAGTTTCGATACGGCATTTTGCGTCGAAACGCTTAAATACACTGTATCATTTTGTAGAGACATTATGTTATATTGTTATTCCCTTATATATCCCTTGCATTATTATTAAAGGAATTTAATAATGAAGAATCTGCGTATACGCTTGTTCTCACACTGTAAAAAACAACGGTATACCTACAGCCATCAAATTTTGAATAACCACCCGAACACGGGTACCTGGAAATCCGAATTTTTAATTTCGAATTTGTATTATTACCTATTTCATATTTTGTAAAACTTTAGTACTTATAAGATATAAATAGTACTTAATAGTACTTATAGTACACAATAGTACTTATGAGATATAAATACAACCAAACAAATGTCTGTCCTCAATTCATAAAGTCATCAAGGAGTTGGAAAATTTTCGTGGGTGTGCGGATAGTCAGAAAAAGCCAATAAACACATCATAATTATCTGAAATGTTTTAAACCTAGAATTATGCTTAAAATTATATTATTTTTAATATATCCTTATATTATATAGAATAAGATGACTCATATGTGGGGACAGTTTTTCTTATTCATAATATATTTATTGTATTAGTACTCCATATTTTCTATGTTCATGTAATTTTAACGATGTGATATGGAAACTGGCTTTAAAATATTGTTGCGTAATACGGGTTCGTGGATTTGAGAGTATCCGATGAAAACACGATGCAGAACAATAAAAAAGCACAATTTATTTACAAGAATCACTATTGACAGCAACCTTTAAAAGCGTCGAAAATCTACAATAAATACGCTGAAACAATCAGCAACACAGCTTCAGGCTGTAACTGTAAAGGTGGCTTCACGGCAACACTAAACTTATAATAAACACCGTGGAACAATCACTGTCAAGCTATACTGTAAAGGTAGCTTCACGGCAAAGCACTATCTCGATCGCTATCCGTTCACAAAACTCTCGCGTAGCTTAGCACTCACAGTAAGCAGCTATTCTCACAATGCCGGCTCTCAGAAACGCAGGGGTTTATATAGCTTTTCCTTAGGTTCCACACGTTTCGCGAAATATCTCGACAGGAAGTTATTCTAGAAGCTTCCCGATTGGACCATGGGATATCGCCAATTTGGTCGCCAAATGTGCGATAAAGTCGCCGATCTGGCAACCCTCCCATACACTATGTTATGGCAACCCTAGTGCTATGCCGGAAAGCTTACATACAGGCGCAACCGCCGACTTTTTCGCAACAATATTTTGAATACAAAGTAGCAATTACGATAATTGCCATTCTACTTTTTCTAACTTTGGTAGCTGTTGCCAACTTTCTGGCTGGACTGAGACTTTGCTGCACAACGATCTATTTTTATTACTGCATCTATGATGGCAACAGTACTGGATTAAAATCATGTTTCGGTACTTTGACGGCGTCAGTGGATAACGATTATCTAGTGATGTTTATTGGACGATGATTAGTACAAATCACTGATCAATAATGCTGGGCAATGACCAATTATCAAAATAACTGAATTATTTCCAGTGACGCTTTTTGCGTAATGATCGACTGTTCTGAAAATAATCGATCATGCGTTATTGCTTTTTATAATACCTGATCATGATAATGAAGTCATTAATGACGAAAAAATAATAAAACTCTAAATAAATACACAAGAAACAATCCTCAAAAAACAAATATGAAATTTAATCCCTTAAAGTATCTTACATTTATTTCTTTGAATAAACTGTTGAATTCAGGCAAATTTCAAATTTTATTTTAGCTTTGTTGTTAATTCTGACGGAGAATGAGATGACATATTTAAAGCGAAAACATTAACTTATTCCTTTTCAGAAAGAAGAAATTATTCATATTCTTATTGTGAAGTAACGTCAAGGTCAAATTTCGATACTAATTAAACTTCACGATTAATCTTTCGAATTACTTCACCGCATTTCTTTGTAAGTTACTCCGAGTAATCGGTAAACATAATTACATTTTTATTAAATTCACCGTATATATTGCTTTTAATTATTTTTGCATGTTTTCTATCTTAAAATATAATATGAAATTCTACTTTAATTTTGAATTATTTCAGCATTTCTCTTTCGTTTTAAATTTAAAATTCAATTATATAAGGAACTTTTAAAGCTTTGTTAAAAAAATTAGGAGAAAGAAATAATCAGAATAAATACGTTTGAGGAAATTAAAAGAGGAACTTTTAAAGACAAGAAAGATAAATAGTCTTAGTAAGTAGATGAGGTTCAATTTAAATTAGTAAAGTTGCTGAGCAAACTAGAAATTATCTTTTGCTGTTTTTCATTCATTGTACAGCGAATCTTCTCTTCGCGGTCACTTCCCTAAGACGACCACCCGTGTAGGAGATGAGTATATCTGACACTATAAATAAACACCGGACTTACTATGACTTCTTTAAGAAGACCAATTATGCAAGAGAGTAAAATCATCTGGGCGGTGAGTAATCATCTTAGAGAATGGTAATTTCAAATCAATGTTGAATTAATATTAAATAACTCTTATTAGTAATTTAATAGTAAAACCAAGTATGCTTTCATTACCACTTAATTCAGAAATTTATTACAATGAACCCTCTTTTAGAAGAAGATCACGGTTCGAAATGATTTCGGTCTTTAATGGATATGGTCATGTAATAAGAGAGGTAATATTCAGTATCGATGTTTATACACTCATGTCCATAAGTTAAGGATAATTCGGAGTCACGCGGAAATCGAACTCTAAAATAAATATATCACCTGTAAAATCACAACACACATCTTCAAGAATCATATGCAAATTTCAGGAAGTAACCAGATGCCACCGATGGTACGTCACAATGACGATGGTAATATGAGTAGACATTACAGCACAGGTCGTCCCAGAGTTACAACGCCGAATGAGGACCGGTATTTGGCAGTTACTGCCGAAAGAAACAAGCGGAGCACAGCCTCAGACCTGTCTCGTCATCTCTCTCCAGCCACTGGTACGACAATTTCAAGGCAGACCGTGTACAGACGCTTAGGGCAGATTGGTCAATATGCTCGTAGACCTGTCAGATGCGTTCCACTTACTGCAACTCACTGTCGCCTGCGGTTAGCCTGGAGTAGAGAGCATGCATTGTGGACATCGCAACAGTGGGCTTGTGTGATGTTTTCCGACGAGTCCAGGTTTAGCTTGCAGTCTGATTCTCGCCGGACTTTCATATGGAGAGCTCCAGGTACCCGTTACCACCAAGAAAACATCATTGAACGACACCGTTACGATGGTGCAGGAGTGCTCGTTTGGGGTGGAATTATTCTGGGTTCCAGAACTGACCTGCATGTTCAAATTGGAACCATGACAAGCCAAATCTATCGGGACGTCATTCTGGAACAACATGTACGTTTGTTTCGGGGCGCCATGGGCGCACAATTTGTGTTTATGGATGACAACGCCCGTCCTCACCGTGCAAACATCGTAAGCGAATGCCTTCAATCGGAGGATATCACCCGTATGGACTGGCCAGCATTCTCACCGGACTTGAATCCAGTAGAGCACGTGTGGGACATGCTTGGCCGACGAGTTGCAGCCCGTCAACCTCCTCCTACATGTCTACCGGAACTTCGGAGAGCATTGCTTTTTGAGTGGTGTAATATCCCCCAAGATCAGATCGATAATTTGATACTCGGCATGCGTAGGCGTTGTACGGACTGTATTGCATCGTCTGGGAGACATACAATGTATTAACAATCATACCAACCATGTAGTATTGGTTTTTTGTAAATAGGTTTTTTTGTAATTTGCTCCAGGGAGGAAAAATCGCTAATTTTTTTAATAATATCAAACATATAGCATCTTTTTTTGCTGTTTACCTTTTGTTTAATAAATAAGCTTTACAAATAAGTCAAATTTGTTTTGCTTCTAACTCTTCCTTTGCCTGATTTTGCATTATCCTTAATTTATGGACATGAGTGTATTTGGGGCACTCTCGGAGGCGTTCATCTTAGGAAGGTGGTCACCATGAGAGGGTTCAATGCATGAAAAACTTTGCTTATTAGAAAACGGCTTGGAAGTTCTTGACAGTTTAAAACAGCTTTTTGGATAACCAAACATAAAATAAGTTTTGAAAAGATGGTATGTCATTTATGTGATAGCGTAAAATAACGTGTTTCTTTCGCGGTAACCTAACGTAATCGAATCAATGGATTATTTTACTGCATGTTATTGAGACATTTTTTATTTGCATGATGAGGCAAGTGTTGACATTCCACAAAATATTGTTACTTGGAATATTTTCGTAGTAAATTGATTTCGTATTTCGTATTAGTTTGAACGCGCACAGAACCGATAATTAAGCTTGATAAAATTTATTTTACCAAACGAAAAACTTCACAGTTTTGAAACTTTCCACAGAATTAGTCGTACAACTCTTCACAGTATCACAGAGTACAATCAGTACTTACACTTCAAACTACTAAAAACGTTACACACAACGTAATGTACTGCGCATCTAAAAGAAGCTAAGCTAAACGTATCTCAGTACTCCGAACTCAGCGAAATAACAATTAACAGCTGAGAGAAGATGCTCTCCCTAGTCTTATGCAGTTTTACCCGGCTAGTACTTTTCGAAATTACCGGAAGGCATATGAGGGCCGAATACGGTTACAGTTGCATATGAAATCAATTACAATATTATTACAGTGATACAGGGACCAAATCAAAAGTCGCCAAATGGTCGCCAAGGTTGGCTACTTTGGCTATTTTTCGCCAAATTTAACGAAACAAATTCGTTTCCAAAACGAAAACAATCACCAATTTAGCAACATAGCCATTTTCAATGTTAAATAGACTTGTCCCTTTATTCTTATTTTTCCGGCAAAGCATTTTCTCTTAAATTTTCATGTTACATTACACAGGGGAAAAAAATACAATTTCACGTATGATTTCACTCATGTATGTACAAAATTCTTAACAATATGATTTAATTTCCTTACGTGATTTAATGAGATACATTCCGCAAGAGAAGAAATGGGGAAAAGTGGTCACGTGGTTTAAGAACACGTCCGCAGTCTACGATAGAGTCTATAGCCGATGTACCACTAAAATAAATTGATTTTTCTAATTTAGAATTTTACAGCTATTGTGAAAAATTAAAAAGTACTCTTGGAAGTTATTTCTCTTTTCTTGATTTTACTAAAAAAGGTCTTCTCTTGTTCAAGGAAAAACACGTTAATAACATTTGTTTTAAAGTAATGCCAGATAGTAAGGTACTTTTAGCAAGCCGTGTTAAAGCAGAAATGAAGAAAACAATTAATTATAAAACGTCTGTGGAAATTTCTGCGGAAAATGAGGTAAGATTCATAAATTTTCTTTTATGCACGATACTTACCAATATTCATCTTTTACTTTATTAGGAATGTTAAGTGTATATCAATAGTTGAAAAATATTCCCGAGACCTTGAATAATGTTTTCCAGACTGTACAATGTAAATATTTGTTAATAGTTCATGAATACTTGTTTTAAATTATTGAAATAGTTGAATTCATGCAAGATGTGCTTATTTGCAAAAACATTAACACCAAGCCAATTTTCTCTTATTAATTACAGTGCCATAGAACATGCTACACCACTAAATTTTTATTAATTTCATCACGTTGTGTTTTAATATTGTGACTGTTATAATCAAGTTTTAATCAATACGCATAAATGCAGTATATTTTATCGCGTTTTACTATAAAATAAAGAAATATCTATGACCAAAAAATTATTAATTTTACAGCTAGAATTACAGCGAACTCAGTTGTGCAAATCCATACAATTTTCTTTTTGACATTTATACTCTAATACTCTAATATAAAAAAACATGTTAATCTGAAGTTTATGCCATCTGTAGATTAAGAGTCAAATAATTAAATTTCAAGGGGTACAAAATTATGTATTAATTTTGAACTGTGTATAATATTAATATCACTACCGTCACATAATTTTAGGGCAACTGTATAAAATGCTTGTTTGTTTACATTAGCAGTTCTTACATCACGTGACCTCTGACGTCACCGGAATGTGACGAAATCTCATTCCTCTGAGAACGTGGCTTGAACATTCTCAGAAATTTTGCTTTCGATGATCTTTAATTAATCCTTTAAATTATAGCAATCCAGTGGTCTCAAACTCGCAGCCCGCGGGCCGCATGCGGCCCTCGAAACAATTTTATGCAATTTGCGAATGCATTTCACTTATGTATATGTTGCAAACATTAAGATTTTAGTTA
This sequence comes from Stegodyphus mimosarum, assembly GCA_000611955.2. NCBI lineage: Eukaryota > Metazoa > Arthropoda > Arachnida > Araneae > Eresidae > Stegodyphus > Stegodyphus mimosarum. The sequence continues at coordinate 87,362 of KK115151.1, forward strand.
TTTGAAGTCCAAGCTCGCATTGTTTTCATTATCATTAAAAACGAACGTAATTTGCTCATCAGAAAATGTACAAATGGAGCTAATTAATGTACAGTGTGGTATATATCTCATTCAAAGATTTGAAGATGCAGATCTGATTAATTTTATTCGTACTTGTCAATAGATAAATATCTTCAGTTGCAAATTTTTGCAGTAAGAATAATCGCTTTATTGGAAGTACATTAAAATGTGAACAGCTTTTTTTTTCACAATAAAAAAGTAATAAGAAATGAATCCTATTGATCGATGGGCATCTAGTATTCATGATGAAGATAATTTCTAATACTTTTTTTCCAAAGCTACAAATTATACCAGAATCGAAGCGCCGTGGATTATCCAGCTATAGTAAGAAATTAAGAAGTTTTTTTAATTATTTACATACAAACATACGTATTGCTATTTACTATATATATCGAAGTAAAATTTAGCGAATAAGAGACAGAGACAAGATTGTAATTATTTACTTTCAAATTTTATCCTACTTGGAAAGTTTTCTCTGAAAATTAAAAATTTTTTCCTGATTTATTTACTTTTAGTTTAATTTTAAGTCAAATAACATACTAATCTCTACATATAATAAAACAAAGAGTCTGTGTGCGTGCGTGTTCGCGTGTGTGTGCGTGTTCGCGTGTGTGTGCGCGTGTGTGTGTGTGTGTGTGTGTGTGTGTGTGTGTGTGTGTGTGTGTTTCGTTCGTGTTGCGAGCTAAGCCAATAGACAATAGACCCAGGGCCACGAAATTTGGTACATAGGTGTATCTACACAAGAGCCAGTGCACCTCGAAGCGATTTTTTCGAAATTCGAATTCGAATTTTTTTTATTTTATGTTTTGTGACCAAATCGCGTCATTTTGAGACATAATGGGCTACAGGAAAGCGAGATTTCACTCTATACATTTCATTTTTACATCGTCGTGAAGCGTAGACACTTAGCTATTTTACGAACTTAAAATAAATTTCGTATTTCAATAAATCGATTAAATACGAATTTATTTAGGAAGGTGAGCTTAACACCTTTTCAGCGGAATCTTTTTAAAAAAAACTTATTTTAAAAAATGTGCTGTTAATTTTTCTTTGATTTTTGGAGACGTTGAACTTTAATCCTTTCGACTCCTTTTAAAAAAAGAATTTTTGAAAAATAATAATATTTTGTATTTTTTTAAAATTTTTTAAATGAAGCTTCCGAATACACTTCTCACATCCTAGATATTTTAAAATGTAGTTTTGGCAACAATTTTCCTTTCTTATTGTTGTTGATAGATTTTTGATGAAATTGCATCATTTTGTATAATGCTTTTTATATGTAATGCATTTTTAACTGATTTTTTTTCCAGTGTTGTTTGTTTCCTTTTCGATAAAATTGTTCTGCAGAGTAAAATTCTGTGCAGTTTTCAAACTTAATGTTGGTGTTCTCTTTAGGTATTTTTCCGGTACACTTAAAAGCCAGACGAAGGCTGGCCGCGCAGCTGCTAGTAATTTATAAGTTTAATTTCAAGTTGATTAATATATTAATGTTATTTCAAATATATGTTGGTTCTGAAAATTTAGCATTTAATTCTCATTATTTTTGAATTACAAAATGTAACCAACAGAAATGTCTTGACTTCAAGTAAAAAAAGAAATATAAATTTGAATTTTTTTTTCTTTTGCCTTATTATACGTATTTTTGAAATTTAAAATTTAATTAAAAGATTTTTTTATTCTGTTGATAAAAAACTTTCATTGTACGTATTTTTAGCCCAAAGGGGCAATTTGCCCAGAAGGGGTACTCATTTCGTTTTGACATTTTGCATTGGTTCACTATAAACGGCGTTTCAGTTTTGAAACTGTTGTCACCAAATATTAGAGCCCTGCATTATACTTAAAGAAATTAAATAATGAAGAAACTGCATGAATGTACGTATGTATGTTTCTCGCACTGTGAAAAAACAACAGTACCTAGAGACATCAAATTTTGAATAACCTTGTCCTCTACCCGAATATGGGCATTTGGAAGCCCAAATTTGGAATTTGCTTTATTGTCTATTTCATATTTTGTGAAAATTTAACGAAAATTTGATTAACAAACTCTACGATTTCAGAGCAAGCAATGGCAGAGAAAAAAAGGTATTCAGAGCGAGAGACTGTGTATCGGAAATTCTACAGATATGCTCTTTTTAAATATTTTTTATATTGCGCTTGAATCGAATTTTATGGTTTAAGTGCGAAGAGCATGATATTTAATAAATAAAGGTAACACACAAAACGTTAAAAACACAGCCCTTTGGGCGTAATATAAAATCGGAAAGCTTTCGTTTTTTTTATTTCGTTTTTATTAAAATTTATTACAGTGATTTTAAAATTTATTACATTTTTTTTAGATCGAGAGTCGGCACGTGTGCAGCTTTAGTTTGAGATCAGTGACTTGAGCTGTTTAGCTGACTGATCGATAGAGCATTAACTTGCATCTGAATAATTTATATCTTTGTTTTTGTTTTTTATTAATTTCTTTAACTGAGATAATTTATAAAATATTCAACTGATAGTTTTTTGGAACATTCACACTATTACCTTATTTAATAAAAAGCGTTTCTATTACTACATTACGCATTACCCAGAAAAATAATTATTCCCGACTTATCTAAGAAAAGTTTATTTTGCTTTTTTTTCTCTGCCCCTCCCGCTTGTGTTGTGTGTAAAGCCTCTACGCGAATAAAAAATGGGAAAGGAAAAAGAAATTTTATTCTAAAGGAAATATTTGACGTCTACTTATATCCCTTACACGAATACGTAATATTGCTAATTCTTTGAAAGAAATTCATATTGTTAATTGTTTGGAACCATATTAGACCCTAACAAAATGTTTAAACGCGTTATAAACTGGCGCTGTTCGTCTAAATTTGACGTGGAAACTGCCGTATTCACATCGAATAAAATTATTTCAAATAATTGCATTTTGCTAATGCACATACAAAGCTATGTTATGAATTATATAAATTGTGAAGAAATTCTTACTTCACTATACAAAATTATAGTTCTTTTTATATTCTTATTTTTGCATCCTTCTAAAATTCGATATAATCTCCTAACCTACGCTTTTTATGTTAGAATTTTATTAAAATAATTAACCTTGTAGCATTTGATTAAAGCAACGAAATTATACGGGAAAATTTAGAATATGTTCCGAGAATTTAAAATTAATTATTGAAAGAAGAGTACAATAAATTGTTCAATGGCAATGAAATTTATGTGAAATGAAACACTTATTTGAAAGTTAATATTTATTTTCGGTTTAAACGTTCACTTCATTTCAGACAATAAACAGAATTTAAAGTTTACTTTGTCTTGAAATTTGATTATTAAAGGCATCTTTTGCTTTATTTCGAATAGTTAATCTAATCAAAGTTTTAGTGTAAACATAGTTTTGCAGGAGTAGTCTTAATATTTACGGTTTTAGATCAAATATTGGCCGTGTTTTTGCCATTTTCATGTGTAAGCGTTGCTATTTTTTAAATGCGCAAACCTATTAATACACTATTTGGAAATGCATCTGTAGTGTCGCTTCAGTTCCGTCAAGTTTCTAATTAAGTTTAGTTAAAGCGCAATGGCAACACTTTTTCTTGTCTTCGCGAAAAACAAAGTTCGGTATTCTATCGTGCGATTTAATGTGCATGTAAAATGTAAATAAATATTATGAATAAGTACATATAACGTTGTAAGGAATAAAATATTGATTCTATTAGGGTCAGAGAAGTGTTATTTTCCTACATTTGTGTACGAGACGCTTCACTGGTGTATCCAGGCGTGATCGAATTCTACAATGGCTGACAACGAGGAAACCGACATTAAAGCAACAACTGCGTCTGTCGCCAAGGTAAGCGTTAAAGTTTCTCCTTTTTGGAAATCACATCCCAAAATATGGTTTATTTAACTAGAAGCGCAATTCAGAAATGCAAAAATAAAATGCAGATCAACCAAAATATGATTATGTTATAAGTTTCATTGAACCCGATATTTTGTCACATGTATATGATATTTTGCTAAATCCGCCACAAGATAATAAATATCAGGCAATTAAAAATAGACTAATTTCATTATATGCAGATTCAGAGACTCAAAAAACCCCAAAATTACTGAGTGAATTAGAACTGGTTGACAAAAAGCCATCCGAGTAGCTGTGTGAGATGCGTAATCTGGCTCGCGATAAAGTAACAGATACTTTCCTAAAAACATTGTGGCTACAACGTCAACCCGTTAATATGAGTAGCATTATGAGTTAATATGAGTATTTAATATGAGTAGCATTCTGTTAGGGGTGAAGATTTCTCAAAAGTGGCTACAATGGCCGATAATATTTGAGAATTAAACCCTATTAGTCCCCAAATAGCTGCTGCTTCATCCATAACGGTATAAACGGAAGTGACTGAAAGTTTACAAAAACAGGTTAGTGAACTTAGCTTGCAAGTTTCTGCTTTATCCGAGCAACGTCATAGTCGTCCCTATTGCCGTTACCGATCCAAATCAAAGAAAATGAGTTACAGTGGTAGCAGATCTAGTGATATTTGTTACTATCATAAAAAATTCGGTGATAAGTCATTTAAGTGTAAACAACCGTGCAACTACTCATCAAAATCACAGACAAATAGCCCGGAAAACCAGCTCCCCGTCTCTCGTTGACGACGGAGGGACAAGGGCTGCAGCTGGGTCGTCTTTTCATCAGCGACAAGGAATCGGCTACCCAATTTTTAATAGATACCGGGGCAGAAATTTCCGTCATTCCTCCCTTACCTTCAGATAGTAAAAAAGAACATCTCAAAATTAGAACTCTTTGCTGCAAATGGCACGAAAATCAAAACATATGGCCAAAAATTATTCAAACTTGATCTTCGACTCAGACAATTGTTCACATGGCCTTTTGTAACAAACCGATAACAGACATGGATTTCCTTGCAAATTTTAACCTTTTGGTAGATTCCAAAAATCGCAAGTTAATTAATGGTACTACATTGTTAACAACCAATGGAACTCCTTGTTTACAAAATAATAATAATAATAATATTCCAATTTTAAATGCCATAAATGATTTATATAAACGTATCATTAACGATTTTCCGGATTTGTTAAAACTGAATGTAGTTAATAATAAAGTTAAAAATCATAACATCGAACATTATATCGAAACCAGAGGTCCACTAGTTTTCGCCAAAGCTAGGAGACTATCAGCTAGAAGCTCAAAGCGGTTAAAAAGAAGTTTGAATTTATGCTCCAAATGGGTTTATGCAGGCCATCCAAAAGTAACTGGTCGAGCCCACTACATCTCGCTATGAAGAAATCAGGGGAATGGAGACCTTGCGGAGACTATCGAGCGTGAAACATTCCTGATAGATACCCTTTCCCATTTTCAACAGATTGCAGTTACATTTTAGCTAGAAAAAGAGTTTTCTCATCCATAGACCTCATTAGAGCGTACCAACAAATTCCGGTTCGCGAAGAAGATATACCGGAAACGGCCATTTTCACTCGCTTTGGCTTATTTGAGTTCCCATGCCCATCAATAGCTATATATAATTGTTTATCAACTACAAAAAATATTAATTAATGAGTATAACTCAATTATTGATCTCGCCTCTGTGCGTGGTGTTAAACACCTTTAATTTAAACTTATACTGTTAATGGCCATTGGCGTAATATTTATATACTGGTTATAACTCTTCAGTAGTTGACTGCCAGCAGCAAAATCAAGATCCAAGATCCGAGTTCCCATTCATGACGTTCGGCCTACGAAATGCGGCTCAAACGTTCCAACGTTTCATGAACAGTGTGCTGAATGGACTAGAATTCGTGTTTTGCTATTTAGAAGACATTCTAATAGCCTCTCCTGATGAAGAATCTCATCGACAACATATACGAGCAGTCCTAGAGAGATTAAATATATATAGCCTGTGTATTAATGTGGCAAAGTGTAAATTCGGTCAAACAAAACTTGCATTTCTGGAATACGAAGTGTCAACTGAAGTCCTTAAACCTCTTTCAACGAAAGTTGATGCCATCAAAAATTTCCCAGAACGAAAGTCATTCACTAGTTTAAGACGATTTTTAGGTATGGTGAATTTTTACCACAGATTCATACCAAATTGTGCGAAACTGCAATAACCATTAACAACATTGCTCAGTGGTATCAAAAAGAACTGCAGAAAAGAAATAACCTGGACGGCAGAAGCAAGAAACGCCTTCCATATTTTAAAAGATGCACTTATTCATGCTACAAACTTAACTCACCCATCCGAAAAGGCTGAAATATCACTAACAACTGATGCTTCCGATACTGCCATTGGAGCCGTTTTACATCAGATTGTGAACAATGAAAAACAACCCTTAAGTTTCTTTTCCCGAAATTTGACACCAGCACAACAAAAATATAGTGCCTATGACAGAGAACTCTTAGCCATCTACATAGCAGTGAAACATTTCAAATACATCTTAGATGGACGACCTTTTGCAATATACACGGATCACAAACCACTAACATTTGCCTTCCAAAAAAATTTGGAAAAAGCTTCGCCACGGCAAGCTAGGCAACTGTCATATATTGGCCAGTTCTCAACCGATATCCGATTCATACAAGGGGATGAAAATACCGTCGCTGACGATCTCTCTCGCATAGACACCATTTCTGTTCCATCTGCAATAGACTTACAAACTATAGCAGACTGTCAAGAAGATGAAGATTTGGAGACATTGAAAAACATCCCAAACTTAAAAATCCTACAGATCCCTATGCCAGACAGCGACAAGAAAATTTACTGTAATACTTCTACAAATTATAATCGACCATACATCCCTGCAAAGTTTCGGCAGAAAATATTTTCGTCAATCCATAATTTATCTCATGCTGGAATAAGATCCACGATAAAATTGATAACACAACGTTTCATATGGCCCAATATGAATAACGACTGCCAACTATGGACTAGAGCATGTTTATCTTGCCAAAGATCTAAAGTCCTGAAACATACACAGTCATCTTTGGGAGAATTCAAAGTACCCCCCGCACTGATTTCAGCATTTAAACATAGATCTGTTGGTCCTCTACCTCCTTGTAAAGGATTCAAATATCTTCTAACCATCGTCGATCGTTATACGCGATGGATCGAAGTGGTACAGTTAGAAGATCAATCAGCAGAACCTGTTGCTAAAGCTTTGATTTATACTTGGTTTTTATGCTTTGGAATTTCGAATCGCATAACATCTGATCAAGATCGGCATTTTGATAGCCAACGTTTTCAAGCTTTAGGAAAATATCTTGGTTTTCAAATGGCCTGATCGAAAGACAACACCGAACTATAAAAACAAGCCTCATATGTCATCTACTCGAATCAAAATCATGGCTGGAAGCATTGCCTTTCGTTCTTTTAAGCATAAGATCTGCCGTAAAGGAAGACTTAGGTTGCTCACCCGCTGAACTTGTATACGGAACCGCTTTAGGCCAGGAGGCTTAGTGCCAGGAGAATTCTTTTCAAAAGTACCTCATATGAAACAGTATGAATTTGCTCAAAACCTTCAGAAAACAATAAGAGGTAGGAAGCCAAGTCCTACCACCGCCCCTGGAAATAGAACAGTCTTTGTTTCTAAACATCTTTCCAACTGTTCTCACGTATTCCTATACAACAACACTAATAATTCTTTACTACAGCCTGTCTGTCTTGGACCGTATCCTGTAAGAGCAAGAAAGGATAAGTATTTCGATATTGAAATCCATGGAAAAGTTAAAAGAGTTTCAATAGACAGACTAAAGCCATGTTTTCTAGTGAAAGATTTTGATATTCCTTTCCAAGACTACCATTCCAAGAAAGCAGAACTTGGGGAAACAAACACTGAAGAAAATTCAGAAACTCAGCATGAAACCAAGACTACTAGAACCGGCAGACATGTGAAATTCCACAGTCACTTTAAAGACTATTTTCCATAATCGCTGTCACTAGGAAGGGGGTGTGTGCTGCAATGTTGCCAGAAATTTTTCAACTAAAGTAGCAAAAGAAGTCGCAAAAATAGCAAATGACGTCAGAAATCACATGATTTTTGTGACGTTACAGTTATGCATGCTCACATGACCTCTGACGTCATCACAAATTTACTGTCTATTGGTTGCGTAAGTTACAGGATGTATTCGATTCTTAATCTTTTTAATTACACAGCTTTAACGAAAATTCTAAAACTGCATTGCTCATTTTCAACTATTTAAATGTTCATTTCTTTTTTAATTAATTCTAATTTAATTTAGGCTTCTATTTGTAAATTCATTTGCGCATATCCATTCCTAAAAGATTCCTCACGTTTAGACTGTTAGACTAAATTATTTGAGTTGGCAGTTAATTTTTTAATTCATTGTTGTTTTTTGCTTAAATGTGAACATTTTAATTGAGGAATGCTTTTCAGTGAGATTTCACTTCTGCGTGGTGGATTCATTTCAGATTCTGATTAAGCAAGTCTTGCTATTTCACTGTTATATTTATTTGTGTTGTTATTTAGAAAAATGCCGTTGCTTTCATTTTTAAGTCATTGCCATTGCTTAGTTCTTAGCAACATTTATAATCAGGAGAATGAATTTCATTTCTTTCTATGTTTGGGTACCCAATATATGGGGCGCAAGTTGCCAATCCTTTTGTTCAATTCGTTATCCTCATACAACTAGGTGGGACTGACTTAAAAACAAAACAGACGGGGTCGAGGAGGGGAAGTTTAGAGGTTCGAAGCAGATTTTTTTTCTTCTTTCTCGCTTTTCCCCTTCCTTTACCCCCTTCGTGTTATACCGCCGTCAGACTATGTAAATGTAAACAAGATTGACAGATGTCAACTTCTAGTTAAGCCTAAATAAACTGTTTTTTATATATATAAATTATTTTTAATTGATACATTTTTTTAACATAAAAGCGTTTTACGATGTATTAAAAAAAATCTTTGAAGTCGCAAAAAGTAGCATAAGAAAATGATGGATGTCTCAAAAATTTCGCAAAATCACAAGTACTAAAATTTTAGTAGCACAAGTTTGTCAAAAGTCGTAAATTTGGAAAAAATTGCACGATCTGGCAACACTGGTGTAGTGTCGCGCCAGTTCCGTCAAGTTTCTAATTTAGTTTAGTTAAAGTGGAATGGCAACACTTTTTCTTGTTTCCGCGAAAAACAAAGTTCGGTATTCTATCGTGCGATTTAATGTGTATGTAAAATGTAAATAAATATTTTGAATAAGTACATATAACGTCGTAAGGAATAAAATATTGATTCTATTAGGGTCTGAGAAGAAGTAATTTCCTACATTTGCATACGAGACGCTTCAGCGTCTATAAGGCTTAACCTATTCTTATACAGGACAGATTTGTTGCCTACAATTTGCAAAAAATCATCATATACGTAAAAATAAATATGATTCTTTTGTTTATATCATCTCTTAGTAACAGAAAGAAATTATTTTTTGAACACGAATGGAAATAAAACAGCTCTTCTAAAGAGGCAGCAAACAAAGAAATGTTATAAGAATTCGATCGCCTCTTCACTTTAATAGGGAAAATATAAAAATAAACAGATTGCACTATCGCAAACGTTCCATTCTAATCCATCTTCTACTTTATTTCATAACTCTCTAAAAAAAGGACTTAAGAGTAACTTTGCTTTGAAAACCAAATAAATTTAAAGTACACTTTTTTTGTTACTTTGATGCAGGACGTCGAAAATAAATCTCTTTCAAATTAACTCACGATGAAATATTAAAAGCTTCTTTTCATTTCCCTCCTGTCTCCTTTATTTCCGATAAAATAGAATGATATTCAATGCGGGCACATACCTGCATCACGGCTCGATGAAATGCCTTAACGCCATCTAGTGAGAGAATCAGATACTACTGTTCGATCGTCTTCTTTAAGATATGATTTGAGCTCTTCAATAACATTGTCTGACTCGCTACTTCAAAAATGTTTGTTCAGGCTTAATATTCGTTCCAGTTAGTTTCGCGTGACTTCGCGATTACTGCATTTATAAAACAATTCGCGCGACTTGTCTTCTTTCGTTGTACTGCTTGGGAAATTAATATTCTCACAAATATCGGAAAAATAAAATTATTTGTTTCTCAGAATTAGGATGGTCTCCGCAATTATTCAGCTACGCATTATTGATTTATTCGATTATTCGAATTTTGTTTTTGGAAATACCGCGTTTCGTGAGTTTCTTCTGAATCATATCGGAAAGCATTTGGTAGGTTGGTATGATTAAGAAAAACATGTTCTTCTAAAAAAAAAAAAAAAAAAAAG
>KK115151.1:111812-143286 GCA_000611955.2 Stegodyphus mimosarum
TGTATTTTTATAAATTAATATTTTAATATTTTGAGAAAATGTATGTTATGTAATAATTGTTACTAAGTATGAAACACACCCACAAAAAACATTTTTACATGTTTTTTTAATTTATTTTACTACAGTTTCCTTTTGTAAAGCACAAGTGTCCCATCACTTTTGTGAGACACTGTATATCGTTGCTATTGAATGTGAAAACAATCATTCCGTTACGTAGATAATACAATGCATGACGTCAGAAATATGGCTTATTAATTACAATCATTCCGTTACGTAGATAATGCATTGTATGACGTTAGAAATATGGCTTATTAATTACAATCATTCCGTTACGTAGATAACGCATTGTATGACGTTAGAAATATGGCTTATTAATTACAATTATTGTTTTTAAATGTTTTTAGTTGTGTATATTACAAATTACATTAGCCTACATACATAACTATTATAAAATGAACTATAAATTATAAAATGAACCTCTATAATAAAATGAAAAGGTGGTCGTCTTACGGAGCTGATCGTCATAAGAGTGTTCACTATAATAAATATTATAAGAAAAACAAAATAAAAAGTTAACTCGTATGCCAAAATTTAAAAAAATAATTATTAAAGAATAGCACATATAAAACAGTTTAATGTAATTTTTGCCTGCTTATGTGTTAATATGTTGTTGTAAGTTAATCAATGCATTCTGTAATTTATAGCAATATGACTGTTAGAACGCATTTCGTAGAAATATTTATATGACGGTCTAACTAAATTATAAGACTGATAAGTTAAAATTCTAAAACAATTTTCTCAATAGAGTATTTATCATTGCTTCTAAAAATTCTTCTAAAATTTAGAAAACATTTGATGAAATACTTTGTAGGCTTTCGTGTTTGTTCCTAATAGTTATTTAATCATCTGGCATTAATTCTGTAACAAGCTTTTTACGTTTCTCTACATCTATACACGAAAATTCAAAAGCGGTCGCCGCAAAAGAATTTCCTTAATTCTGTTTCAGAGTTTACATTTTAATTAAGCGGAAAATAATCGGTTTCATGCGATAGAAAAGAAGCATTTTCCTTTCTCAGCAAATGCTTTGGACTGAAATTGCAGTGTACAGTAAACAATAATACTTTTATGTTATTAATAGCCTAGGATATTGAACTTCTAATGCATATTTAATTGGGAATATTTTTCTATCGAAACGATTGCGTGCATGTTTAATACTTCTGTTTCCGTGGAAACGGTAAAGAATATTTTATCGAAGAAACTGTTGCCATTGAATTAAGTAGTTATTCTATATTTAATCATGATAAGAGGATTTAGGAAATAATCAAAATTATTTTCATTTTAGGGATAATTTTCCTATACTGTCAGTATACATTTTATGTATTTATAAAAAAGAAACAAATCTACATTTTTCTTCCTTTAAAAATAGAATATTTTCATTCGCCGAATAATGCATGACCTCATACTTTCACAGCATAGCTTTGAATGAATGCCAACATCAGAATGTTCTTCCGTCTTTCTCTTGACAATTTAATTTATAGTTGACTTATAGAATTACAGCAATATTATAGTTTCAGTGGCAGCATTTCTTGCTAAGACGAGTCAGTTTTGATTATTTTTAGTGAGCTTAACAAAATAGTACATAGAGGAGATATTATAAAAAAATTATTTTAACTAATCAGTGGTTACTGGCTCCTTTTTTTCATTTAAATCATAGAGATTTTTACTGTACAAAAAATTTGCTGGTCTCCTTCCCCAACCTCATTTTTCATGAAGTACAGAAAAGAAGATAATGCGAAAATTTTGGCAAGAAGATAATATGACACATTTAGTTTCTATTCTGGGCATTAACTCAATGAGTATAGCTTGTTTAAAAAAGTAGCGCAGAAAACGTATCAATAAAGACCGCCATATCGTATCCACAACACGTTTTGCATTCTAAAAGATGTAAGGAATAATAATTAAATAACAATAATTTATATTTAATTAATTTAAATTTTCCGAAAACAGAAATTCAAAACGTGATGTCCCATTTCAACCTTTCCCAATCCAGGGTTTTTGGAGAGAGCTGCAAAAATCGTGTCATTTAATCACATTTCTGAACTTTTTCCCCCTCCTCCAATTGTTGAAGATGAGAAGATCAAGAATCGTGTATTTTCTGCTTTTCTTCCACACACTAAAAGTGTTCTCATTCTTTAAAAAATAAATACACAAAAAGCGAGAGAGAAAACAAAAAGATAGAAAATCGGAAAGGATTCATATTTTAACGTCGCACCAGAGGAAGGTTTATTATGTTCTCGCTGAGTTCGCAGTTTACCAATCTGCTCTTGTATTCACTCCTGCTAATAAAAACCTTTTTTTAAACACCTTTTTAACTTTATTATTAAGCATCGCTTTCTTAGCGATGCTTAATATGCTAATTAAATTACTAAATTGCGATATACTAATTAAATTACTAAATTTTTAAAAGCCGCATTTGTTTAGAATTCCCGATAAGTGTTGGCATACATTTTTCTATTTTTCCCATTTCATCATATCAGTATTCTATTTTCTTAGTAAGATGACTTATACAACTTTCTCGTCTTTTTATTATTCAATTTTTGCTTTTTAACATTATTTATAAATATTACGTTCTTCGCAGTGAGATAAAAATTCAACAGCAAAATCCAAAAATATTTAAAAACAGCATATCTTTAGGATTCCTTAACAGAATGTAAAGTTTCGCTATACATATATATATATTCGTTATGTTATTTCTTTAAAAAAACTAGCCACTTGCACGGCCGGCAGCCTAAAATAATTATCAATAAGAAAGAAAATGTGTATAATGACTTTAATAAGTCCGGTTAGTTTAATTTCATAAAAATATTTAATATTTTAAATTAGAAATTTCATGATTTTAATGCATTTTTAAATCAATCGTATTAAAAAGTACAAAACTTATTCTTAAGAACTGTGTTCATTGCTTTCAAATCTCTTAGTTTGTTACTCAATAATATTACAAATTAAGTCTGCAAGTTAGGTATTTTAGGCTTTGCTGAACAGCAACACGCTGCAACGTGGACGATAAAAGCATTTTATTTCTGACAGCGGCAATACCCTGCGAGTGTGTTGATTAAAACTGAAATGGAAATATCTTACACTTTACCAAATGGCAACATTCTGAAGCGCTGGAGATAAAAATGTTTCATTCCGAACGCACTACTGATTTTCGAATAACTGAGTTTGCCATTCAAAAATTCATTTAATTGGTACGAAACATGAGCTGCCCAATTGGTATAGTGGTTAGCGTCGCTGATTGACGTGCCGAAGGGCCCGGGTTCGAATCCCGGAGATGGCATGGATGTTTGTAAATGTATAGTGTCGGTGCGGCATGGCGGCACTTTAAATATGCTGAAGCTGAAAGTTCTCTCGAGAGGTTGTGGTAGGGGAAGAGGGGTGGGATACCCTCGGATCCGGGGGCTCTGCATCAAAACTGGAGGCGGAACTGAGCTAAATCTCACTGTCACCTGTAAGGTGCTCAAGACTGTTGCCAACGGCAGGCGTACACTTGCACTCTTTGCCACGAGGAATTTCGTGAGCTTGGGATAAGATCAGACAAGTGAGCATTAGCAACAACAACAACAAAATATGAAATATGTAAAACAAATTCGAAATTCAAAATTTGGGTTTCGAGGTGCGTATGTTCTGGTGGAGGACCACGTGTGTTCAAAATCTGGTGGCTCTGGTACCCTCATTATTCATCAATGCGAGGAATTTACATACATGCATACATATTCTTCATTATTTAATTTTCTTATAAATTTAAAAATAATGCATGGCGATAACATTTGGTGGCAAGTGGTACGGACACAAAAGTAATACGGACGAAAAACTGAGGTTCGGGACAAATAGCAGCTCTGATGCTAAAATGCGTATGGTGTTCTTAAAACTGTATTGCGTGCGGAGATGGGACTGATTGTACGTTAAATCTGTTCAGCTTTTGGCTATCCAATGCCTATTTTTTAAAAATCTATTAAGTTCTCCACCATTTGGCACTACATGGAAAGGGAGAGATGCTTCGTGGAGGACTTTTTAAGGAAAACTCACTCGTATCCATATTACACATGGGGAAAATCACCAGAACGCCTAAGCTCAGCCGCTGTCGGGCTATCGAACGTGTATTAGCAACAATATTATCTTAGTAACAATCAATTAAAATATTTGTTACGTTTCTATATTAGTTACTAACGTCAATAGCATTAATGTTTAACCTAAATGTAGTCTGAACGGGAAAGGCAGAGAGTCTGACAAATTTGTGACATATTTCACAATCACAAGACCTCTCATCATTTTCGGATATAACGTTGATCTTGAAAGGAAAGTATGAAATGGGAACCCCGCTTATTTATCCCGTTAATGAAGACTAAATCAGGCGATTTAAAAAAAAAAAAAAAAATCTGAAAGGTTTCAGATTTTAAATTACGTCCAAAAGGACGTTTTTTAACGTTTTGTGTGTTTCCCTTATTTATTAAATATCATGTTCTTCGCACTTAAACCATAAAATTCAGTTCAACAGCCACATCGTAAAATAGTTTTAAAATGAGTATATCTTTAGAATTTCCGGTACACAGTTCCGCGCGCTGAAGATAAAAAGGTTTGTTTTTCCTCTTAGAGTGTTGCCATTGCTCGCTTTTAAATCGTTTGAGTTTGTTTGTCAAAAATTCGTTAAAGTTTTACAAAATATGAAATAGATAATAAAACAAATTCCAAATTCCGGCTTCCAGATGCGCATATTCGGGTGGAAACGTACGTTATTCAAAAATTGGATGGCTCTAGGAACAGTTGTTTTATCACATTTGGAGAAATATGCATATATTTATGTAGATTCTTCATTATTTAATTTCTTTAAATATAATACAGGACTGCGGTATTTGGTGGCAACAGTTTGAAAAGTGATTGAGACTTTTAATGTTTCCGACGCAAAATCGCAAAACGAAAACAATAGTCCTTCAGGGACAAAATCCAATTGGACTAAAAAGAAAGAAAGAAAACTTAATTATGAGAAAGTCTGAGGTGGGGCATAACTAATTCGAATGTGTTTTAAATTCGTTTGCGATATTAGACAAATCAAACCCAATGAAAAATTTTCGATAATCCGACTTTTGAAGAACGATCGGCACCAATTTTTGAAAGATTTAACAAGAAACTCGTATATCTATTTAAGACAGTGTTTACAAAACAATAACAATTATCATATTTTGATTTCATTCCGTACATTACAGTTATTGTGCATTAACATGAGACATAGGAAAAGATGAAATTATGAATATGATATATATAATTTAAAAATATATAAAAAATTCCAAACTGAATTTGAAATAATCCCTTTACTCTCCATTTTAATTTGGTAATTTCCTTTTTTTCATCCTGGAAATAGTAACTGTTCATAATGAATCTCTCCAGACTGCGTCGGTTTCTGTCATATGGTACTTACACAAAGCTCTTTTTTTTTTAAATTGAGGGGGAAAAAATGTATGTTTCCTTGTGCACCACAAAGTATTACACGAGGCTTATAAAAACCTAAACACAAAGCTCATGACACAGATACTTGCAGTAACGCTTCAGCCAATTAATAATTATCTTCTAACAACCAATAGGGATTAGCCTGAATTGAAATCGATTCATTCTGGATGTAAATTTTATCTTCGATATGTTATATTCTTTCTCTGCTTCTTTGTCTAGCTAAATTGCCGTCACTGTTTTCTTTTCTCAATACCTTAATGATGTAAAATTCATTCAAGATGTAAGTTCAGCTCGGAATGATTTAGTTTCGATTCAGTTTTGTCCCCATTAGTTAACTTTAAGTTTTGGTTCTCAAATTTGAAATTACTGTTGACTGAAGCAAAATATAAGTACCTGCGTCATTAGTATTATGTAAGAACCATATGACATGGATTAATTTTAAAATGACGCAACTCAAAGAGGTTTGTTATAAATAGTTGCGATTTTTAGAATGGAAAGGGGAGATAATCAAATTAAAATGGAGACCTGAGAGATTATCGCAAATTAAAGTTAAAACTTTGATTTACATTATCTTATAACCTAGGCGACCTCTCCAATACATGACCATCTCTAAAAGGGACCAAATTTTCTAAGAGCACAAATAAGTACTGCTATTGAATATCAGCTCTCTAAGGCGACCACCTTTACAGAAGACCAAAATTATTTTGAATCGAAGGAAGTTCTGTTAGATAGAGTTCTCTATATTTAATCGTGAAACGCTTTCATATTACTTACATTCGTTAACTTTTATTGAATACACCGTAGAAATGAGTCTTTTCCCGTCATTTGCAAAAACTGATATTATAGGATAGTGAAACATAGCTATTACTTTGAGGACCACGCAAATTAAATATAATCCTTTTTCGAATAATAATCTATATGTATTTGAAATAAATTTCCCTTTTCTAATTTAAATGTTATCTTGCAATTTTTTTTTGAATTAATGCTGCAAAAATTCTTTGTTGCCATTACTCAAATTGAAAGTATGAATTTCTTTAAAAGTCAGCGTTGTGAAAGAATTTAAAATATAATATTCTTCAACGGAATAACGCGTTGGCAATTATTTTAGAATCGCTTGGGAGGTGGGGATAAAATACGTATAAGGAATAACAAAATGTATTAACTTTCGTCTGAAACAATTTTAACATACAGGTGTTAAGGGAAATAAACCTATTTCCTGTTTAATAAATTTTTCGGCATTCTTGTCCATATATTTATCATTTAGTATTTATTAGTTTGATGTGACTTTATTGGACAAATAATAATCCTGCTTTATATGCATATTAGAGATGTTGTATTATGCATTGCCACTATTTGTTGCTGGAGTAAAGTAATTTTATATTTACACGATCAGATGCAGTTTATATGTTTGGAAAATAATGCAAAAGGTATTTATAATTGTTTCTAGGTTCAGAAGGAATAAAACTGTATAGTTAAATTTCCTCAGTAATACAAATAAGGAGTACATTATTTTATCTACATATATGTTTGCTTCAATAAGAGAGTTAAGAGAAGTGTTTATAATTTTAAGGAAAATTCCATATTTGAAATTTAAAAGGAAATTAGAACTCTTCGTAAAGTGAATCCTGTCTAAAATGACCAACCACGCTTCCAAATGATTTTGCTTTTCTGCGGAGGGAGTTGTCTTGAGAGATGATGTTTAATACGAATCTTTATTTAAGTTTCTCACAAATGATCGTCACTTACAGATAAGGCGGTCGCCAAGAGAATTTTTTTCGCATTTATAATGATATAAATGAGCATCTGCGTTGAACACGCTCTCTATAAGACGACCATTTCTCTAGAAGAACAAAATTGTTTAGAACAGGGGTTCTCAAACTTTTTAAATTTTGTTCCACGTAAATCAGAATAAAAAATGCATGTATAATTATGTGCCAGTATACATACTAAAAGACGGCCATTTTACATGCATTCTGAACATACATTTAAATCTTTTGTGTAAATAATACATATCACCAAAATTATACGATGTACCATTATTGGTACATCAATCACATTTTGAGAAATCCTTATATAAAACTGTGGGTAATTGTTCTTAAAAATTTCTGAAGCGTGTAGTGAACTCTGTAGCGATGACCACATTCTTAAAACAACCAGCTCTAAAAGCGACTAAAATTTCTGAGAAAATTAAATAAGCATCAAGTTGAACAACTCCTCTTCGGTGACCCCTTTCGCGAAAGGCACAAATCATTTAGAATGGTGGATGGTCGTGTTAGAGAGTATTCACTGTATTTTTGATGATCTGGACACGAAAATAACATATGATGCTTAAATTAATTTTATAATTATACTCAACAGTTTTATTTTTACCATATCAGAACTGTTTCACAAATTCGCAAAAATCAGACATTAATTTAAAAATCGCAGCGAGTCAGAACGTTTTATTTTTTTCTGTCGCCTTCGAATTCTGCGAAGTTTTGTATAAAAAAATGTAGGCGAATCTAAATCTTCCCCCCCCATCAAGTTTACATTCCATTTATCTATCTACTATACCAGTGTTGCCAGAAATTTTTCAACTAAAGTAGCAAAAGAAAACTCAAAAAGTCCCAAAAATTGCAAATGACGTCCGAGATCACGTGACTGTTGTGATGTCATAGTTGCGCATGCTCACATGATCTCTGACGTCATCACAAATTTACTGTTTATTGGTTCTGTAAGTTACTGTATTCGATTCCTAGTCTTTTTAATTACGTATCGTAACTTTAACGAAAATTTTAAAACTGTATTGCTCAATTTTCAATTGTTTAATTATCCATTTCTCTTTTAATTACTTCTAATTTAATTTAGGCTTCTATTTTAAAATTAATTCGTGCATAGCCATTCCTAAGAGATTCCTCACGTTTAGACTGTTAGCGCTTTTATACTAAATTCTTTGAGTTGGCAGTTAATTTCCGCCCCCCCCCGCTTTTTTTCTTTTGCATAATTGTGAATATTTTAATTGAGGATTGCTTTTCAGTCAGATTTTCGTTCTGCGATGTGGTCTCTCACAATTTCAGATTGTGATTGCTTAAAAAAGCGTTGTTCTTTCACTGTTAAATTTATTTCTGTTGTTATTTAGGAAAACGCCGGTGCTTTGATGTTTAAGTCATCTCCATTATTTAGTTCTTAGCCATATTATAATCAAGAGCACGAATTTTATTTCTTTCTCTGTTTGGGTATTCAATATATGGTGCGCAAGCTGCAAGTTATTTTGCTGGATTCATTATCACCGTAGAACTAGGGGCTGAAAAACAAAACTCACCGGGGAGAAGGGGGGAAACGTGAGAGGTTCTGAAGCACTTTCTTGTCTTTCGTTCCCACTTTTCCCCTTCTCATACCTCCTTCTGGTTACACCTTGTCAGGCTGTGCAGCTTGAAAAGAAAAGCCCACATGTATGCAAGATTGCCAGACGCCAGCTTCTATTTAAGCCTAAATGAACTTTTCTTTTTATTTAAATTATTTTTAATTGGTACATTATTTTAACAAAAAAGCATTTTACGATACATTAAAAAAGTCTTTGAAGTCGCAAAAAATAGTATAATGATGAACGCCGTAAAAATTTTACAAATCGCAAGTACTGAAAGTTTAGTAGCACCAGGTTGCCAAAAGTCGCAAATTTGCGAAACATCGCACGATCTGGCAACACTGCACTATGCAGTTGAACTCGTAGCGCCATCTAGTGCGATCAAACGCAAACAAACCCTACTAATCCAAGGTATAAAATCGGACCGCCATTTCCGATTGATTGTAAAAATTCAAATCTTGATTGTAAAAATTCGAAGCTTGATTGTAAAAATTGATTGAAGCTTGATTGTAAAAATTCAAATACAGCGTGTCGTAGAGGAAAGTTTTTTTTTTTTTTTTTTTTTTTTTAAAAGCATTTTTCTGAAAAGCAATAATTTGCCGTCAAGCACAGTGAAATGCACAGTGAATCCTGTCCTCGTGATCTTCCTAAGAAGTCTATAGAGTCTTAACTGTGTGATGTTAACTCAAAGTCCTTCAGAAATTATTAGACTACCAAGTGAGTTATAGAAAATGTACGACAATGTCTTATGAAGCTTTTAAGAAAATTTTTTTTATTTAAGTTTGACTTTAAACAAAAGGCACAACTTGCGCAGAAAATCAAAACGCCGCCATTTAACTTCGGCTAGCAAATGGCTAATGCTAAAATATTAACTGGCGATAGAAAGTAAAGTTTCTAACGTCACTGCCAAACAATCAAAACTCTTTCCTTAGATGTTGTTAACTTATTTATATCCTGATAAGGCTACCGAAAAGAAGTTACAGTGCAGATCCAAATCATAAAAAACTAGTTTATTAACATAGAATACTTTATAAAGTGACAAGCAGGAGAGCATAAATAAACACGGCATTGAACATGACCTATGAAAAATGATCTCCTTCGATCAAATTCTTATGGAACAGTGTGGTCCGTTTAGAGAGGGCCTTCTGTATCTCGAAATCCTTTATTTTTCTCTCTTCCCCCCTCATCTTCTTATCCTTTTTTTTTTTTTTTTTTAAATATGAAGATTAACTTCTGCCAGTTATTTGCTACTAACCTTTTGGTGGACTTTATGTTATGTACAGTTTGTGCAACTTTTTATTTTCAGAGATAAAATTATCTTTTCCCTAGGATTAAATATAATATTTTGTATTATCGCTTGCTTTAAATTTATTACTTTCAGTATAGTAATTATGCGTTGTGCCGAAAAGAATTGCTCGGAATTTTTTGTAGTACTGATTAATTTTTATCCGAATAGTTCGGATAGCTGGAGTTCAAATATACTTCATTTTAAATAACTGACATCTTAATCGTTATTATTTCCCCCAAAATACTTATTTATTTATTGTTACAATAAATACTCGTATTGACTATATTTTATTTTGCATATATTGAATATATTTTAATTTGGATATCATTAGGCACTTCTCTCTTAAACGCTTCCATTCCAAAACAATTTTTTTTAAATAAAAAATATTTAAACTACAAAAATTCATTTAATTTAGAATTCCATTCTTAAAAAAAAATCAATAAAAATAAAAAAAAGGTCTCTGATGATTAAAGTATTTTAAATTTTTTACATCTAAAACTGTTTTATTGGCTTTTAAATAATTCTAAGGTCCGAGAAAAGCAAAGAATGCCAGAAAAATAATATGTTATTATGTCCTTAGAAATTCTGTTTAACTTCTTTGTTATCATAACAATTGCTTTACCGTATTTTGGCAATCATAAATTCATCCACTGCAGCAAAATTATGTATTTTACAACTTCCCGTGCTATCGCTTCTAAAATCATATGAAATGCAAGATAGGTGCAAACATGATTTAATAGCCCTATCTTTTGAGAAATATTGTTAATTTAAAACGATTCCCATTTATATATATTTATTTAGTAAAACACTGACTGACACGAAATGTTTTCCATGAAACGTTTGCTGCAGCGAAAGAAAAACGTAGAATATCAATCAATGAAATAGGACTGACTACTCATAACACATTTCTGGGTTATTTTTATGACTCACATTTTCGAACTAACTAACTCTGTTAATCAATTTCATTCCCACTAATATCCCTCCCCCATTTTTTTCATTCTCTGCAAAGAGTATGGGAAGAATTAAAAATCGCTGCCACCAGGTCAATGGACATGGCCTACTTCTAATGGCCAAACGCATCTTTGTTAAAAAAATTTTTTTTCCTTCTTGTATCTCCCCTTCCATAATTTTTATTTTCATTCCAACTGATGTGGATTCCAAAATTCATAACTAACGAAAACTACTCAGTGAACTTTGTTCTACAAGTTGTTCTACGTTACATTTCAGGAACCATAAAAAAAAACGCCATTTTTTCCCTCTGCATCCTTTTTTTTTTTAGAAGAATTTTATCTCCTGCGGACATCACGAGAAATGGATAAATGTTATGGACCTTTCATGATGATTGCCCCCCTTTTGGCCTCCCGTTTGAGGGTTACTTTTTCTTCCGACCCAGTTCGCATCACTTCACAAGCCACGGCCAAGCGACTTCCGCGATGCCTTCACTTTTTTACCCCCTCTTATCTACTTGCATGTAGTGTGCGCGATCTATATTAAATATTGCAGAGAAGTGGAAGGCAGTTGGAGGGGGGGGGAGATTTGGTCACGAGTTGTATTAAGAAGCGACGACCTAGAAGATGATCTTTATTGAGCAAGGCAATGTTTTTTTTTAATTGTTTTTCTGAAAAACAGACATGAATCAAAATTTCAGAACTCTAATTAAAGAACTGGTGCTATTGAGTTCAAGTAAATGTCATTATAACAAAAATAGGCAGTTCAAAAGTTTAATTGTATGGATTTCTTGCGAACCATTTTCGAAAGGTTAACAACGTTTAACGTATATTTCAAACACTTTCGTAATGAATAAAACCCTTTCCGAAAAAGAATAAATGCATATCTGATAATATTTAAGGAAAACATTATTTTCCTGAAATGCATTAAATAATGAAAATAGGTTTAAACAACTATTAAAAATTATTTTCCCACTTGTGTTATGGAAATTAAAATCAGTTTTATAATATACCTAAATTTCAGTAGGAAGAATCAAATCCCACGTAGGAAAAAATTGTACGCAAATTTAAAAACTGTCTGATGTATAAAACCGTAAATACTGTAAATAAAATAAAACAAAGAGATAAAAAGAAAAAACTCTTTTAAAAGTTCAGATTTTAACAGCATCCAAAAGGACTGTTTTAAAGTTTAATATAATTTATCAGTATATGTTATCAACAGAGATGGCCCAGGTAAAATAGCGAAAATTTTTATAGAATGTTCGATAATGAATAATGCATTTAGATTATCATGATAACTCTATATAGATCTTCTGTATATTTGAAAACTGAAAAACTATATAACATAATTATACAAAAGATATTTCATGTTTTAAATTAGACATATCATGAATTAAGTGCATTTTTATTTAAATCAGTCAGATTTAAAAGGGAAAAAAAAAGTGGGAACACTAGATATTTTCTGTATATTAAGCAAAAGAATGCGAAATGAAATTCTATAAAAGTATTTAATTTTTTTAATTAGATGTATCATAAATTAAATGCATTTCTATTTAAATCAGTTATATTAAAAAGTAAAAGAATAATAGTTTTAAAAACTGCATGTTTTTCTTTTAAATAGACTTGTTTCTTAATCAATAACAGACAGATTAAATATAAAATAATTGTATCTTACATTTGTCTGAACAGCAACAGACTCTAATGAAAAGTAAAACAAAGGGTTTAAGTGAAAAATGCAAAATCATGTTTCCAGACAAATAGCCCTTTTGGGCTAATAACAAAAACAACAAATTTTACATAAAGTAACATGTTATTTAAACAAAAAATGATATTCTTCTCGTGACTATATCATGGAAACCAGTACCTAAATGTAAATTATTTGCTTTATATTTTTAATTAAAAAATCTGATGTGTACACCACATGACTTCCTTATACGGAATATTTAATTATACGCATTTTTTTCTGCTTTCATTTAAACTAATTTCCTCGAACTTCACTAGAGATATATTTCTCATATAATTAATTCCGTTCTCAATTCGCAACAAGGCAAAAATACATAAAAACTCAAAATATCTATATTAAAAATTGAAAAATATAGAAAAACATAAAATTACAGTTAAATACAATTAAAACAATTTTTAAAAAATTTTACAATTAAAATTATAGTTTCTACGCAAAAACAAGCAATTCGGCAGATTTTTCAGTGCACAAAACTCAAAGTTTACTTTTGGTCTCACTCGATAAAATGACACCGAAGGCGTAGAAGAAACTCACTTAATTTGCTGTGGAATGCTATGAGTGAATACTTGGGATAATTTAATAACTTAAATGATAATTTCAGAATGGATTAAGCGTGATTTGATTCGCAGTAATAAAAGAAGACGTTATCTTTGTTGTTGCGAAGCTTAATTTCTCTAGATTGGCAACAAATCCACTATTAAGTTTCAAATGTAAACAAATATGGCTGCTATGTTAAACAAAAATTAGGCTTAGCCGCACTTAAACAACTTTTAAATTATTGATAATTCTACAATTATTGCATGCAGGTTAACTAAAGGCATAAAATCCTTAATCTTTAACATAATTCAATCATTTTAAAGCAATAAATGCACAATTTATGAACATATAAGTATACAGAAACTGAGCCCACTGAGCCAAGTAACAAAGTGGATATATATATAAATATAAAAAATTATGATGGCTTTGCTCTACGCGCCATTTTTCGTCAGATTACTTTCTGCCGTTGCCTGGTATACGAACGCTTTGCTCTGTCTCTTCGTCTTCCCTTTGTTAAAAATATTTGTGACGTCGAGGTTCTAAATTTAATAAATTTAATAGTTTCTATTTAAATCATTACTGGATATGTGATCTGGAGATCTTCCTCTAAAGAACATGAGCTGCCATTTTTAACTGAATAAAGATGTGGAGTTTTTAAATGAGTTTACAATGAGTCTTGAAGCAATGAAGACATCAAGAAGCGCGAAACATTGAACTTTCTCTAATACGATCATCGAGAGCTTAGATGATTTTGCGTTTTTATCATCCGTGATTGTTTAAAAGAGTTTGTTTTTGATAATCAGTTTTGCTTATATTCTTAAAATAGCTGGTCATTTTCAGAGTGGTCATCTACAACGGTGCTCTCAAACTGGCGGCCGTATTCGGCCTCCAGAAGCAATTTTACATGTCCTGCGAGTAATACATTTCCCATCAATTAATTAGCACTTTACGACATTGATTATTGTAACAAGAACTTGAGGGTAATGTTTGCAATTTTAATGATTTGCAGTCCAATTTTACACTATTCTCATTGCCATTAAAAAAGCCCCAGAAAATCTGCAACCAGAGCTCATTAATTTACTGTGGTATAAATTTTATTCAAAGATTTGAAGATAAAGATTTGATTAACTTTTATTCGTTCTAGTAAAAAAAATAAATACCCATACTTAGGAAGTTTTGCAAAAAGAATAATCGCTTTGTTTGGTAGTAGTTTGTATGTGACTCGTTTTTTCCACAGTTGAAAATTATTTAGTCTAAGAACCAGATTGAGCATCTTCAATTCGTGATGAAGACAGTTTCAAGCAATTTTGCCCCAGGTTACAAATTTTATGAAGAGGGAAACGCTATCAGGTTCTGCAGCTGAAAGTGAGAAATAAAGAAGTAAAAATCTTTCTGTTCTAGTTAACGACCCTAATTCCAATCCATCTTTGCCTTCAGCTTTTAAGGAAATTATGTTTTACTTCACGTTTCATCAATAGAAAGAGCCAGTAGTTTAACTCCTCTCCAGCCATTCTTATCTACAAGCGTCTAGACCCCAAACCTCACTTTTGCTCATAACCAGTTTTATCCCTTCTCTGGGAAATGAAGAAGGGAAAAGGGATTTTGAGTATAGGGAATTTTAGTCTATAGCGTATCGTGTGTGTTTGAAATTAATGTGAATATAATTTAAAATATAGCCTATTATGGCTCCTTTTAAAAAAAATCTGCTTATTTACAATCAGTTTCAATTTTTTTAATCTTCTTTTTTTTTGTGTGTGTGTGTGGGTGTGTGTGTGTGTGTGCATAAAGACGACAGCAGCTGATCCGTGCTTGCATGTACCACACGTGTTTCAGGAATTAAATAACACGGTTTATATAATTGTCATTTCACAGAACAGTACCTACCTGCTCTTAAAATGTAAATAACAGCCATAAAGGGTATTCTTTTTTCACACTCAATTTCCTGTTTATTGAAGAACAGAACATTACCTATGAGCCACAAAGTTAGTCACACAATTTTTGCCAATTTACAAAGTCGTCAATTAATTGAATGAATTAGAAGATAATAAGCGTAAGATAAGAAAAATATTAAATAAAATAAATGCTTGTATAGCTTTGAAAAAGTTTCAATCTCATACAAAGAAAGATTTTTACATTTATAAATCAAAGCTGAATCAAAAGCAAAACTCTTCATTTTCCTCATTCAAAGTCCGATAATGCCCTTATTTACCCATTATAGAGATGAGATTTAAATGAATGTAATTAACAATTAATTAGCCCAAATTAATTAGCCTGCTGGCATGGGATCGCTTGCTCATATTGGATAATATAAATATGCGAAATATTTGCATTCAGACAAAATTTTGCACAATTTACAAATGAAAATTTTATACACATTTAATCTTACACAGTATACAGAATAAAATTAGCCAGTTTATTTTTAAGAAAGCTAAGCTAAGTAAATATAGCACCAATAACACATATTCGTTAGCATTTAAAGCGATAGCAACATAAGCACTCGGTCTTCGAACGTGAGCAATTGTGAGCGCTTGGATGAAATCCAACATGAGCATTTATTTGTGAGCGCTTGGACGAAATTCCCTTTTTCCCTCTGTCATTCCGAAACCCGGGCGATGAGCAAAAGTAAGGTTTGGGGTCTAGACGCTTGTTTCTTATCTTATCTAATTACTATATCTTATCTCGTTCATTTGCGCTTTGGCAGCTGAGGCTGATGGTTCTGTAAAACCATCGAAACTAGTCCTGTGAAAATTTGCAAATATAACGCTGATTTTTGTTGTTTGTCTTTCAAATTAAATAATCACTTTGTTTACAGTTGACACTGAGCATTTTAATGATTTCACAACTGTCCTTTAACTTGGCGAATTTTCTTTTAACTTTAAAGATCTAACTTTTGCAACATTCGAAACATTTCGTTTTCTCCTTGGATACGTATTTGGAACAACTTTTCTATTTTAGCCTAAATTTTGACACCCTTTTTCCCTGTGTTGTTGACAACATTACTTGCTGTAGCTTTATATATCGAAACATCATGGCTTTCACAATATTTTTTGATAACTAGGTAGGAATAATTCTTTCCGGAAAGAACACAAATTTAGCCTTCCATCCATTGCTTCTTTAAAAACGACATTTTGCATGAAAACAGAACTGTCAAGCAGTAGGTGATAATTTGTACTTTCAAAAATATAGTTGCAATTAAAAAAAATTCCAAGCAGAAGATTCTGTTTTTTTTATGGCAAAGCAATATCGTCTAAAAATGTACGAAGAAGCGCTGCATAACTGAATCAGAAACAAATAAAAACTAAAATATTAACAATGTAAACTAAAATATTAACATAGATATTTGTGGCAACGCTGAAAAATTTTCCTGTCTGAGATCTAACGAACATAAAACTATGCACTGAATTTAATCCCAGTTACAGAACTCTAGGATATTTGCAACTGAATAAATACCATACTTTACAATATAAACAAATTGACCAAATGCAAACACTACTCAGCAATGTAATATTTTACAACTCTTCAAAAAACTACGAGTACATTAATAAATAAATAAGTAAAATAAACATTTCACCTCTTTTCAAGACGCATATGAGAAGAATGAATATGAATGAATGTCGTTTGTCATTGTTAACTTCGACATCTGCGTCCCTAATATCGGAGTGGGATATAAGTAACTGGTTAAAGTAGCAGTCATCTTTATCTTCGCGCTCGCCTGGCAGCTATAAATAAGTTATGGTGTCTTTCATTTTTCAAGCTAAGGTTAACTATTTAAATAAAAAAATAAGCAAAAACGTTCGCTGTACTTTCTTCTTTCTAAGTAGCTTTTAGGGTAAAAAATTATTTATGGCTTTTGAAGTTTTTTTTATTTTCAAAAGTTTTTAACTATTTATTAAAAACTTATTTGTTTATAAATTCTTAAATAATGTTTACTATTATTAAAACAGTAGTTTGAATACTACCTTATTTTTATATGGTGAATAAGAATGTTTAGTAAATACAGGAAAAGATTTTTCGTGCGAAGAATACAATCATTACGTTGCAGAAAAAGTTTCATGATAGGAAAGGAAGGTAAACATACCCAAGTATTGCCAATTTTTAAAAGCTAAATTAGAGTTCAAATGTAAATAATCTTTATAATGACTCTGCTTGATTTTCTGAATTTGACGCGCGTATGGCCAAAGGTATTCACAGCAAGCCAAAACACTTCCGAAAGTGTAAGTAGTATTATAATAAAGTCGGATCAAATTAAATTGAGCAAAAATGTCATATAAATTATAAGCTGCAATATTAGAGTTTGAAATGCAATATATTATTCATTCTCACACTTATAAAGCTACAACTAGTAAAAACCCTGAGTTTTGTAATCGCATCAAAAATAAACGTTTTGATTAGAATCAATATTTGTAACAGAGTGAATCTTCTCGTGGTAAACCCTTCCCAAGACGACCATATCTGAAAATAATCAGTGTATTTTTATAAACATTAGTAAACATTGGTTCTGAGGATATTTTCACTAAACATTTTAATTTTTATAATTTTATATTTTTTTATAATTTTACTTATTTACAATTAATTAAAACATTATGTATGAATTGTGATAGGTATATAATAAAATTCCTAAGCCTTTTTTTAAAATTTTTTTACTGAGAAGAAGTATTTTTAACGAACGAATTAAATATTTCTTAGAACAGGAATACATGATCGCCTTTTTAACGAAACTGAAACATACAATTCATTGAAACATTATTCACTTACTGCCAGTTAAAAAATGATATATCTGGTCAGGAAGCCATTCATTTATAATTTAATAATAAATACATTATTAAATTATTTTCTTTTAAAAATAATTTAAATTTCTTAAAACTGTCCATCTACAAGAGAGAAAAAATTTAAAAACTACCAGAACTAAATTAGAAACTATTACAAAAATAAAAACTCTCTGAAACTATCAGGCACCCCCTAGTCTTTTTTTTTTTTTTTTCGTTTCAGTTTTTATGAAATGAACTAAATGTTTCAATGTAGGTGAACTGTATTTTGATTTATAATTGTTTATAGTATATATACAAAATAGGATGCAAAATTTAGAGAAATAAGCATATTAGCATGTATCGTTGTATCTGTTTTCTGACGAATAAATGACATCCCCCTTCCTAAACCTGAAAAATACAGATATTTTCTGCCTCCTTCCAGCATGCCTTTGGGGTGTAACGTAGCACACTCGGCGCGTATTCGAGAGATCCTGGCTCGAGTCTCGTGGAGGATACTGCACATTTTTCAGGTCTCCCGCATCAAAAAAACCTAATGACTCTACCCATTAAGCAGATTATTTTTTAACTAATTATCACTTAAACAACAAAAAGTAGGGAAAACGTTAACAAAATACCAAAACTATCATAGAATTAATTTTTAATATTCATAAATTAAAACAAAAATAATCAATAGCTAAATAAAAGGCTGACCTTTGGTTTACTGGAAAGTAATTGCAATTTCGTTCACAAGTACGGAGACATGTTTTCTGAGAGATGTCTTTATAGCAATGGACAACGGAAGCACAGTGGAAGGGATGAAGTCAGCCATGCGTCTAAAAGCATTCTGTTTTGATTCTTCAACTGTTATAAGCTGAAGGAGGCAATGCACATGCTGTTCTTTCCATTTAAAAACAAAGCTGTGCTTCGAAAATTCTCAAAATACACGTACCTCCCCCTGGGGGGCAATTCCAACCCCTGTTATAGAAGGAGCATTTATCACCCACTTGCCTTGCAAAGTGTTGCCACTTTGTAAGACTTTTAATCTGTTTTTCAAATTTATAATTTGCCTGTTACTGTTAAAAGAAATGAACGATTTAAAAGCAATAAATCTCCCTTTTAGTAATTTAACTCTTTATTTGCTTTTCAAATAATGTGCATAATTGATATAAATGAAAGTACATTTAATTTATAATACACGCAACTAACAATTTTTTATTCATATTTTCAGTTTAATTTGAATAAATAAAAGAGGTTTCTAATTGCCTATTCTACATGACTGGCGCAGAATCATTTTAAAAATTTGAATGGTGCTTGGCATTTTTAATTTAAAAAAGAATTTAAATTATTAAAACTTTTAATCGTAAATTATTTTTAGGGGATGTTAGAATGTAATCTGAAGTTTTAAAATAATAATTTTAGCCCAAAGAGTGTTAGCTAGAAGGGCTATTAATTTCGTCTTGGCATTTTGCGCCGAATCACTATAAACGGCGTATCGCTTTTTTAAATTGTTGCCACCATATATCAGAGGCCTGTATTATATTTAAAGAAATTTAATAATGAAGAATCTGCATAAATGTATGTATATTTCTCGCACTGGGATAAAACAACGGTACCTAGATCCATCAAATTTTGAATAACGTAATCCTCCTGCGAATATGGGCATCTGGAAGTCCTAATTTGGAATTTGAAATCTGTTTTATCATCGATTTCATATGTTATAACATTTTAACGAATTTTTGATGAACAAACTCAAGTATTTCAAAGCGAGTAATAGCAACGTAGTACAGAAAAAACATACTTATCTCCAGCGAGCAAGACCGTGTATCGGAAATCCTAAAGATATGCCCATTTTAAAATTATTTTGTGATATAGCTGTTGAATTGAATTTTATGGTTTAAGTGCAAAGAACATGATATTTAAGAAATAAAGTTAACTCGCAAAATGTTAAGGAGAACGCCTTTTTGGGCGTAATGTAAAATCTGAACCCGTTCAGATTTTTTTATCTTCTTTTTGATTATTAGTTTTTTACTTACTTAAAAATGTTTTTTAAATAATGAAATTCTAAAATAAAAAAACATTGTTTAAGTTAGAATTTTTATATTGAGTCAAGAGAAATTTTCCTTCTACAGTAAACGTTTCCTTACTACATACAGTGTCTCACAAAAATGATGGGACACTTGTGCTTTACAAAAGGAAACTGTGGTAAAATAAATTAAAAAAAACATGTAAAATTTTTTGTGGGTGTGTTTCATACTTAAATTTAGTAACAATTATTACATAACATACATTTTCTCAAAATATTAAAATATTAATTTAATAAAAATACAACTGTTTAGAACGGAGCAAAAATTGGCTCACATAAGTAATGGGACACTTACGTTTCCACCAAATATTTATCCAAAAATTTTACTTTTTAAAAGGTTTTAATATTTTATTGGATTTCCTTTTACTTTTAAAACATGATTTAATCTTCTTGGGATGGATTCGAATAATTTTTTTGTGATTTCTGGAGTGATTTTACCCCATTCTTCTTGAAGCACCTATTTTAATTGTTGTTTTGAAGAAATGGTGTGTTTACGAATTCTTGATTCCAATTCTTGATAAATATTCTCTATGGGATTTAAGTCTGGAGATTGTGGTGGTGTTTTTATTATTTCAGGACAGTTATACAGCAGCCAGAGTCTAGCGTTCAAAGCAGTGTGCTTGGGGTCATTGTCCTGGTAGAATTTAAAATCGTTATGAAGGTTCAATTTTCGTGCTGAAGATTTCAAATTTTGATTTAATATGCCAATATACTTTTACTGATCCATTATACTGTCAATAAAAACAAGATTACCAACTCCAGCGGACGACATACACCCCCATACCATAACTCCTCCTCCACCATGTTTTACTGTTGGCACCAAGTTCTGCTTGCGAAATTTTTCCCTGGGTTTTCTCCACACCAAGATTCTACCGTCAGAACCAAATATATTAAATTTACTCTCATCAGCAAATATAACTTCATTCCAGTAATCAAAATTCTTATTTATGTTGGATTTTGCGAAAGCCAGTCTGAGTTTTCTATTCTTTTCACTTACGAAGAATTTTTTCCTGGCTGCTCTACCGTGATATCCAGTAGATCGAATTACTCTTCTAATAGTCTCAGGATTAAAAATTACTCCATATAATGCTTGTAAATCAGCAGCAACTTTAGGAGCACTCATTCTTGGATTTTTTTTTAATATTTCGAACGATAATTCGCTTTATTCCGTTGGATAGCTTTGATGGTCGGCCAGGTCTTCTTTTATCCTGAATCATATGATTCTTTTTATACCGTTTAATGATATTGAAAACTGTTGAATGACTCAAGTTAAATGTTTCAGCAGTTTCTCTAATAGATTTTCCACGTTCAATATGCAAATTAATAACTAATTTTCGAATTTCTGGCAAAGTTTCTTTTCGTTTAGCATTCATGGCTGCATAGAGCTAAAAAACACAAAAATTCCAAAACAAACTGGAAAGAAATAATGCAGACAATTTTATAAATTATTGACAATTGCTTTTGAGTAAAAATAAAAACCCCAAAAAATATTTTTAGACGATTTTTGTTGCATAGTCTAATGGTGTCCCATCACTTATGTGAGCCATTTTTTGCTCCGTTCTAAACAATTGTATTTTTATCAAATTAATATTTTAATATTTTAAGAAAATGTATGTTATGTAATAATTGTTACTAAATTTAAGTATGAAACACACCCACAAAAAATATTTGTACATGTTTTTTTAATTTATTTTATTACGGTTTCCTTTTGTAAAGCACAAGTGTCCCATCACTTTTGTGAGACACTGTAAATAAAGAATAAATAAATAACATGGTTAAGCCGCAGTGCAGACGATAAGCGAAAACGACTTGGGTACAACATATACATATCAACTACATGCTGTTCGAGAAAAATGAGAGGCTATGCATCACAATAGGATAGAATTTCGTTAAGCGATTTGTTTAGCAGGTTAAATATCATCCTCCATAAATTTGTGTTCAGATGTTCAAAGAACTGAAAAATGCCGCATTCTAAACGCGCTACATCTCTGCAAAATTCTTTTTCAAAAATGATGTATTCAAAAAAGCACAGTAGAGTTTTAAATCATAAATAAATTTGAATACGTTCTATGGCGGAACACACGTTTTAAATCTACGCCGAATACATTTCAAGATCAAGAAAAAGAACTTACTCTTTTTATGCGCCTGGTAAGGCAGACATTTTTTTCAGAGCTGCTTTTATGTTCCGCCTTATTTGTTCGGGGAAAACATGTCTAGATTTATCCCTTTGCATAACATGCGATAGGGAATATTTCTTTCATTTTAAGAAAGAGTTCGTTCAAAAATATCTTTCTAAAGTGAATAAAAAAAATAATTTAGTCGATATGGGGGCGCGGAAGTTTTTACTTTACATCGAGCCAGTTTTTACATGCTTTATACAATCGCATATCTTTGATATTCCGATAGCAATTTGATTTCAGGTTTCCTAAAAGATTTTGCTTTTACTATTATTTTATAGCTTGATTTATGAATTATACTCGCTGAAAGTTCATTCTGTTGGCCATCGATGATGTTTAACTATATTAACGTAAAGGAAATGGTCTGCTGTGTCTTGGAACAGTGGCATACTTAGCAATAAAAATAAACAGCTAAGCGTAGCATATGGTTTTAATATTTCTAAGCATAATAATTTGATAACTCTTTACATACGAGATTTTTGTTTGTTTCTAAATATATTTTCATTATTTTCATGTGTGAAGACCTTGCTTGCATCAAAGCTGTGTAACTGATCAGAATATCCGACGGAATATGTGTTCTAATCTTCATCATCATCATCATCATCATCCATAGTGCGACAACTCAGGATGCGTCAAAGCCTTCTAAACCAGACGTTTACCTTTACTAGCAGCCAAACTTCTCCAGTTCTTAGTTCTAAGGATTAAACAACCCTCATCTACAGCATCTATCTATTGAAATCTACACTGGTGTGCAAAAATTAAGGACGAAGTCGAAAAATTAGCATATCAGCTGAACGAAGAGGCAGAGCGGACAGAAAGACCAATCAGGGGATTAAGTAAGGTGATGTACGGTAGCACATGCGCAGATATGCAGGTAGACGTAATGGGGGAGTGTCTGAGTAGTATAAAGCATGTTGTCGGTGTAAGATCAGTATTTCTGGCAAAGAGATTGCACGCCGTATAGCAGTTAAAATCACACCGAGTTGCTGCCTCAGCGAGAAATGGCGAATAATCAATCTGTTAGACGACATCTGGATGCTTTTACTCGAGGTCGAATCATTGGGAAGTTGGAGGAAGGCCGCAGTGTGACAAGTGTGGCTGCAGAGTTCGGAATTGCTCACAGCATCGTTTCACGACTTTGGAGACAATTTCAAACTACAGGAACAGCTATCCGGGGGTTTAGTAGTGGTCGTCCACGAGGAACCACACCCGCAGATGACCGGTATATTGCCTTACAGGCCAGAAGAAACAGGCGGCAGACAGCGGGAGAAATCGCTAGACACACGACACAGGCGACTGGACGACCGATATCGCGTTTTACCGTGGCCAGAAGACTGCACGGTGGTGGTCTGTTTGCACGACGCCCTGTACGGTGTGTACCTCTAACGCCTGCCCATCGGAGAAGGCGTTCTCTGTGGTGCCGGGAACACCGGAATTGGAGAGACAATGAATGGGGACGAGTACTCTTTACAGATGAGAGCAGATTTAGTCTGAGTTGCGATTCTAGACACATACACATCTGGACAGAGCGGGGAACACGCAATAACCCCTTCAACATCATCAAAAGGGACTGTTTTGGAGGTCGCGGAGTTCTCGTTCGAGCAGACATAATGCTTGGTAGCCGGACCGACCTTCATATCTCCCAAGGAGGTTCGTCACCTGGGACTGCTATTGTAACGAGGTTCTTCTTCCTTACATGCGTCTTTTCACAAGGGCTATGGGTCCTCAGTTCCTCTTCATGGACGACAACGCTCCACCTCATCGCACAGTTACTGTCGAAGAGCTGTTGGAGAGTGAAGATATTGAACACATGGATTGGTCGGCAAGGTCTCTGGATCTAAATCCCGTCAAGCATGTACGGAACTTACTAGGGAGACCCGTGGCAGCACGTAACTTATCGCCAGTAACGATTCCGAAACTGCGATTGGTGCTACAAGAGGAACGAGCAGCAGTGTCTCAACAGCTCATTAACAACCACATATCCAGCATGCACAAATGATGTGAAACCTGCCTAGCAGTCAGGGGAGATCATATCTTCTATTAAATACCGGATGTTTGTTGCTGGACACCTATCACAGGGATGTTTCGGCTTTTAGTCGCATTGCGCTCCATGCTACTTTTCAATAAAGCTTCTTTTTATCCCTCTGATTTCTCTTTTAGTAAGTGTTGCTTACATTACTCATGTCCTTACGTATTGGGGATCTTACGGTATTAAATGTGTTGATTTGGAAAGCTTTCGTACAAAGTTATATTGAAAAAACCGTCTCGTCCTTAATTTTTGCACACCAGTGTAGGTCTGCGTCATCTTCTTGTGTTGCCTGGTCTAGCCGAAACAATTTCTTTTAATATGTTGTAGGATTAATATGTTGTAATATGTTGTAATCTTTAATATGTTGTAATTAATATGTTGTAATCTTTTAATATGTTGTTGTTTATATTTATTTTGACTAACCAGTTAAGTTTATGATTTCTTTCGTATAAGCCTTTATTCCCCTAATTGTCAATGCCAGAATATGCAAATTTGGTAGCGCGCGTGATAGAATGCAATTTCTATCAGTCGGAGAAAAAGGTTTAAATTCTGAGCTCTAGAAGAGAAAATTAGAGAGAGTGGGAAAGTACTGTACCTCTGTAGCGTGAGCTTCTGATACTGTACTTATTGCTGGTTAAAGTGGAGTAACTGCTATTATTCTGCTGCCACTAGACTTCGACGCGGTTTTAGGTAACAGGATTCTCCGAGCCCTGGGGAAGATTCTACTGTTTTGTTAATATTTTTCAATTTTTAGTTTAGTTCTTGTTAGTTGAGCTGCCACTCGAGGGAGACGTAGTTTGTTAGCCTCTGTGAATTTAAAGAATCTAATAAACAGCTCTTTTAACCCTTTTTCTGTCTGCTCCTGCACTTACTTCAGCAGTCACACTGTAAGTTTAGCGACTAGATACTACAGTGTTACTGTCGTTCATACGGATAACACGCCCAGCTCAGTTAAGGAGGCCTATTTTAATGCAAAGACCATTTGGCTCTTTGAACATTCGGCATAATTTGGTGTTGCGACTTCTACGCCAGAAACCATTTTCTTGAATTCCTCCGAAAACGCTTCTCAAACAAGACCTTGCGTTCCTCCTCCCCCCCCCCCCAAAAAAAACATTACCGAAAAAAAACCCCCCCCCCCCCGAAAAAAAACATTACCGAAGCTTCCTTCCTCCTTCACGGTCATAGTCTAGGCAAAGAATCTATAATTCCCCTATAGATTCTTTGGTCTAGGTCTCCGAAGCTTTAGTCAGAACTGGATAGATAACGGTTTTTCAGACTAATAGCTTTTTCTTTTTTCTAATCTTCGTGGTTTGCTATGCATGCTATTACAAAGAGAATAGGAAACTAAAAATACCTACAATTTAAACTTACGTAAACTTTCAAAAAAAAAAAAAGTATTAAGCATATGTGTAAGCTTCGTAAAGAATTTACATATACCTAATCTTCGTTTTTATTATTATTTATTTTTAACGTTTCGAAAGAAGTATATTTTTTGTTAGCATTAAAATCAAAACTTTGCAAACCTGTAGACATAATCTTTCTTTGGGAGCTAATGCGAAAAGAACAAAAATGACTTAAAAGACGCATTTATTGCGCTTCGAAGAAGTCTATTGTTGTTAGTTAACATGCAATTCATTTTCTTTTTTTGGACAAAATAAAACACCTTAGACGTAGTCGTGCCATTGAGTCAATCTGTGCAGACACTGGATTTGAATACAACATTAATGCCGCGGGGCGTTGATAATAACAGAATGAAAAAAAGAATTGTTTTTTAATTACAATTTAGTGCCGTCGTTCTATCGAAAGACTATATATTGCTTTCTAAAAAACAATCGCACATAAAATATTTTGCAAATTCTACACCTTAAAAGCAAGCAGAACTTTTAAGGATTACACTAGCATTAAAATCCCATTTAAAAAGCTAAAAAAAATCATGAAAATTAGAAGTGATATTTTGTAACTGTGGGGAGTGTTTTATATACGACAGTGGAATCACAAGGTTTCATAAAATCAATTCGTTATTTTAGAGACTGTTTTTTACGTCCTTGTACGAACTAAAAAGGAAGGACTCTAATCGCGAAAAATTTCGAGTATCAAATTTCAACAAAAATATCGATTTTGATCGCAATCGAATGCAATTTAATGACATTTTTGCCTGACATCTCTATGTAAGGACAGAATAAAGGACTCTTTTCCCTCCAAAAAAAATTATAAAACTGATTTAAAATGGATTCGGAAGAGATTTTTTCGTACGTACGTATGTATGTATGTATGTATCTGGCATAACTCAAAAACGAGTAGCCTCAGAACGTTCAAATTTTGTATATAGGCTGCTATCACATGTAGTGTGCACCTCCTATTTTGGTTGCAATCAGCCGCAAAAAAAGTATATAAATATATATATATATATCCACTCTGTTGCTCTGCTCAGTGAGCTTTTGCTTTAAAAATGATTGAATTATGTTGTTCTTATTTTCCGGTTAAGGTTTTTATGCCGGAATCTGCATGCAAGATTTGTAGAATTATCAACAATTTGAAAGTTGTTTAAGTGCGGCTATGCCTAATCATTTTTGCCATGGCAGCCATATTTGTTTACATTTTAAACTTAAGAGAATAGTGGATTCGTTACCAATCTAGGAAACCTAAGCTTCGCAACAACAAAGATAACGCCTTCTTTTATTATTACGAATAAAATCATGCTTCATCCATTCTGGAATTGATTCGAGGAAATAAGTGTTTAAGACTTACTTCATAATTTTTAATATGGGTATTTTGCGTTTTTATGTATTTTTGCCTTGTCGAAGTGAGAACTGAATTAATTGGATGAGAAGGACTGAATCGTCTGTGTAAAACTGTTTCTTTGTTTGTTTAATTTCTTTTACACATCGTTTTAGATTTATTATAGTATTTGAATAGAGCATGTGGCAACGATTAGGTAATTTTCTAGATGATATACATATTTTTTGTGCATTTTGTGTTATAAAATGAATCAGATGTAAAGCTGTTAACTGAAGCTAGCGCCAGAGTGTCGCTATGGTAAACAAATATAGTGAATTTTAAAGAGTGCATTTTGTGGTTTATGCGCTGTTGATGAAGTACATTTAATTCAATCCAATAAGTTTACATAAAATGCGAAATACGCATAATTTAATATTCCGTACAAGGAAGTCATGTGGTGTACACATCAGATTTTTTTATAAATAAGCGATACATCGCTGAGGAATATATAGAAGGATGCATAGAAGAAATATATAGAAGAATGGAAATTTTAGGTCCACCTACCAATCCATATTGGTACTTAAATAAAAAAATGTATGCTCCTTTTTCGGCTGAAATATGTTTTCCGCGTTCATCCTAGAAAAACCCTTTTCTTTGGTTTTCTTTGTTTCACGCATAATTTATTTCGAAGCTACTTAGAATATGTGAAAATTTATCTTTGAATTTCTGCTTATAAAACAAACACTGAGAAGATTTTTCTCGTTAATAAACTTTCGGTGGCCAAGAGGGTATAATAGATTTAATCTCGAGTCAATGAAGGCTTTGGTTCACAAACAATATAATTCTAAGAAATACATGCTTATATTTTTTTGGTAGTTATTTGCTTAAAGAAAAAAATAACTATTGATGATGTGAGAACTTGGCAGCTCCAAAAAATTTAATTAAGTGTATAATATCGAAAATCTGTAAGATTATTTTAACGTCATTTCATCGTAACGAAATTTTTAGAAGGTTATTTTATTACGTCGTTGTTCATGCTTAACTTTATTCTAAACTAAATCTATATATTATTATATATTTAATTTAATTATATATTTATTATTATATATTTAACTTAATTATATTTTTTTAAATATTAATGTCGATGTTTTTCAACATAATAGAGAATATTATCAGAATATTTGACTGTTCAAAGGCATTGTTTTATATAAAAAAACTATAGGATTATTCTAACATTAATCTTAATTTTTTTTCATAGTGACAAGATATACATTGTCTTAAATTCGTTTTACTTGAAATGGTCTATTCTTTTAATTTCCAGAGCTTGTCTTCTACTGTAGTGTTTCATCTGTTATAACCGCTGCAAAGTAATGCACAATTCTTTCAAATATCATAGGAATACATAAATTAAATTTAAATAATTCTCTTGCGCCATTGCTCTTGCAGCAATGAAATTTGAATTTAACAAAATTTCTATTCGTAAAAAGCAAATTAAAGTAAAAAATTAATTATAGAAATAGGTTTAAAAGAAATTATAAATAATTTATATTGCTGCGAAGTAATCTACAATATCATTTAAATTCTGAGAACATAAGTAAATCAAGTGCAAGTATCAAAATCTAATCTAATAATTTTTTTAAATCCTAAAAAAATAAATATGCATAAGTGAATAATTGTTGAGCTGGCAGAAGACAGACTTATCAAGGTGAAGTTGTCCTCAGACCTAACTCTTCAATTATTCAATTCGTGTTTCATCATTCATGTAGGCAAGTGTAAAATTCAAAACCAAAAGTAAAACCAAATGATGTGATTTACCAAAAGTAATTCAAACGAGTGGAATTTTTAGAAAAGAACAAATTAAAGTTAATATAAAACAATGTTTTTTTTATAAAACCAATTTAATTTAGAAACTCTTGCCCACAAAAAACTTCCCCGACACGAATATGCATATAAACAAAAAAGATACAGAAACTATTAACATACTAAAAATAAACTAGAAACTAAATTAAATAATACTAAAATAATATAATAAAGTAAAAAGTAAGTTTTAAATTAAATTAATTAATTTACCATTATTTCTATTGGAGTGTGGACAAGTAGCAAGTCAGATTAAGTGATGTAAAGTAGTGTTCCTTCTATTTATAAAAGAGGGTGCTAGTAAAAGGTAAAGTTGAGTGAGAAGCTGCTGTATATAAGAACCATTTAAAAAACTATTTAAAATTATTCTGCAAACTATATGTAATGTAAAAAGTGTGTTCTGTAGCTAAAATTTTTTTTAAATCTAACTGTGTAGTAATGTAAAAATTGTGAAAAAGCAAACTGTTGTAATGTGAAAAATGGTTGTAAATTACTAAGGACTGTAAAAATTTTTTTGTAAATTTAATTTATGAAGTATTTTTGAATTTTAATTTAGTAAAATTTAAAAAAAATTTTAAATGAAAGTAAAAAGTATTGTAATATTTAATTATATTAAAACGGAATTTAAGATGTGTAATAAAACTTACTAAATACTGGCCAAAAAGTTAAGGAAAAGGAGAAAAAGATTAAAATGTTCGCTCAATTCGGGCTATAATTGAGACTTTTGAAAAGAGTTGGCCCTTTATTAGTAAAAGGAAAAAATCCAGTATTAAATATAAATTTTTACAAAATATTTACAAGAAATATTTACAAGATAATCCCTTAACTCTTCAAAACCCTTCATTACCCTCCAGTTAAGGTTTAAAGTAATGTTATCATACTATAAAGAGTCAATTATAAAGAAAAGTTAATGCCTGCATTTTTAATATATAAATTAATAAATTGTGTTGGGACTTGGTTATTAACCTGAATATCAATTAGTTTTATTATTTCATCTTTTAAATCTTCTATTTCAGTACAAATGTTTTTTATTCTGATTAGTTGGCTGTAAAAAGTGTTACCTATTACTTTTCTAGAGATGTTAGAGTTCCAATTAATTAGTTTAATAGTATTAAAATGGAAATTTCTCCTTTTATCATATAATTTAATTTTATTGTGTTTAATTATAAGTAGGTCAAGGCATTCAATAGTATCTTGATTAGTATTAGTTTAATCAAGTGTTAAAATGTTTGTGTTAAACTATTAAGTGTTAAACTATTTTACTTTAATTTGCTTTTTACGAATAGAAATTTTGTTTTGTTCAAAAGAAAGCTAGTTTTAATAGCAATTAATTAAATGATAATATGATAGAGCTAGAACTGAAATTAATAAAATGATAATCGTTATTAGCATAGTTTCTAAATACACGTGTTATCATTTGTTCAGTCTCTTTCTTTGAAGCTCACCGGTGGCTGAGCGGTAAAGTCGCTGAATACTGGTAGTTCCATCTGGGATAGTGGTTAGTGACTCTGACTACCGTACCTCTGGGCCCGGGTTCGAATCTCGGAGAAGGCATGGATGTTTGTAAATGTATAGTGACTGGGCGGCATGGAGGCACTCTTAATATGCGGCGAGCCGAAAGCCCTCTCGAAAGGTTAGTTGTAGGGGAAGACGTGTGGGAGACCTTTGACCTCAAAACTGGGGGGTGGACGAAACTGAGCTAAAGTCGGGCTGTAACCTACATGGTGCCCAAAGTTCTTACCAACGACACGCGCATCTGACTCTTTGCCACGATAATATCGTGGACTTGTATTAACCATTGTCAGAAGAAAGAGAATGGTAACAATAACAACAAAGGGTATCTTCATCAATTATAATGAAGGTTGGAAACATATAAAGAGTGAA
Source organism: Stegodyphus mimosarum (assembly GCA_000611955.2). Classification (NCBI taxonomy): domain Eukaryota; kingdom Metazoa; phylum Arthropoda; class Arachnida; order Araneae; family Eresidae; genus Stegodyphus; species Stegodyphus mimosarum. The sequence goes on from KK115151.1 coordinate 142,667, forward strand.
ATGGTACAGCATTTGATGGTTTCACAACCACTTGCAGAGGGAAAGAAAAAGGCCTAAAAGGGCAAGTTTTTTGCTATCACCTCTAGAATGGCTGAAATGGATACATCATGGAGTTTTCTAGAAATTGTCCGAAGTTTTCTGCTTAAGGAAATGTTGGATACATTATCAGGACTGAGTATTCTGTGTGTGTTCTTGGAGAACATTGTGAAATATTTACCAGGGTGTTTCTTCTCAAGTTTTCAGTCCTGAACTGGAACAGTGAGCTGATGAAACGTAAGCTTTGTTCTGATGTAACTGCTGTGCTGGATAATAACTGCACGTGAAGGGATTTAAAATCCTCTTTTATTCAGTCACTATTATTTACAAACTTCCCAACTCGGGAGTGATACAGAAAGTAAAAGACCGCACTTGGGTCGAACTTAACAATCAAATAAATTTAAATACTAAACCTAAAATAGAAATTAAATCAAAGTTTGCTCACAGAGCGATTCGCGGAGATTGGCCTCTACCTAAAAGGGTGCGTAGCAAGATATACTAATACTAACGCACTTCAAATTGTTTTACAATGCAATCACGTAGTAAGCACTATGGCTTATAAATTTAAACTGCTAGCTGGTCAG
>KK115151.1:143691-174725 GCA_000611955.2 Stegodyphus mimosarum
CGTTATGCTAATTTGAAGTGGAGCCAAGTGCTATTTAAGCAAGTGGTAGAAACCTCTCAGTGTGAGAGAGCTTTTAGTCTCAGATCACGGTCATTCTATTCGACGTTCGCCTGACCAGCTAGCAGTTAAATTCTAAGCCATAGTGCTTGCTACGTGATTGCTTATTGAAATAAATACAAGTGCGCTAGTATTAGTAAATCTTGCTACGCACCATTTAGTTAGAGGCCAACTCCGCGTATAGCTCTGTGAGCAAAGAGTAATTTAATTTCTATTTAGCTTTAGTTTAAATTTATCTGATTGTTCATTTTTGACCTAAGTGTGGTCTTTACTTTCTGTATCCCTCCCGAGTTGGGAAGTGGTTGTAAATAATATTGATTTAATAAAAGAGGATTTTAAATCCCTTTCAAGTGCAGTTATTCTACCACTGAATCACAGTATCTACAACCAGAACATAGCTGCATTCAGCTCCCTGTTTCAGATCAGGACTTAAGGGCTTTAAGGAGTTTCACTAAGATGTTTGCCAAGACTACGCACAGAACACTCTGTCCTGACAAAATAACATACTAATATTTTTCCATATTTCGATTCTACGACTCAAATTATACCAAACTACCAAATTTTGTAAAAACCGCAAGCGTAGTTTTTAAAAAATTGGCTACCAAAATTTTAGCTCCTCAATGATAATTCAATTTGGTATGCATTCATTAATATCTCTTTTTGTATGAAACTTATTTGATTCCTTCCTACACAGTTCGAAATTTAGGTTCATTCCAAATAAAATTTACCCATTTTTTTATGATTTATTTTAAAAATTTGTATTTTTAAATAATTCTTATAAATTTTTCGAAAACAATTTTGAATTATGACCTATAAAATTTTTATAATTATCTTAAAGTAGATGTATTTCTAAGCACACCTGCAAAAAATAAGAGCTTTTGATTCAAAATTTCCGAAGATATACGTGAATTTATATATTGGCGCGTTTTGAAATTTGGCATATTTGTTGAAAGCGATAACAACGAAAATGTGGTTTACGCTTTTTGTTAAAACTATCTGAAAGTAAGAATGATGTGACTTTTTTTCCGCTCACCCACAATGTAAAAAGGTAGGAACGATGTGACTTTTTTCCCGCTCCCTGGACAATGGAAGGGATAGGAAAATTAGTTGCCATGTATTAAAAAATTTGCCAAGTGAATTATTCTTGGCACAAACTTTAAAAAATTCGCCAAGTTAAATTTTTTAATTTCTTCCTAAATTTCGCACCAAATTTTACAAAATTTAATGTTTAGGCCTAATTTGAGTCGTAGAATCGAAATCTGGAAAAATATTGGTACGTTATTTCAGAAAAAGTCCCATTTTGTATTAAAATACCTATATTAGAACAATGCTATATATAAATCTAATATATATCCTAAGTCGCGCTTTTGAGACGTAAAAAAAGAATTTGAATTTTGTCAATCGGCCCAGTAGGACGGGAGATATAGAACTGTCTCCCCCCTTTTTTTTCGCAGTGTACATTGTTCTCCTTTTTTAATCATTAATATCGCTATCATCCATTTCATAGACAATATCATCTTTAGTTCCGTTCATAGCATTATCAGCAAAAGTGATAATTCTAGTTTAAAACTAACAGAGTCCTTTTTTGTCGGAGCATCTTGCAATATATAGTACACAACTGAGAGGAAAACATTTTACGACTGTTTGAGATTGGCGTTGCCAAGGAGTTTAGAATTATTCAGTTCAGTTGAGAACCAAGTAAACGTTGCCACGCTGTTAATTAACGCTGTTTGTTAAAAACAAATAATGCGCATGCTCAAAAGTTGGGAAAAATGATAAAAGAAACTGCTCGTAAAAACGTTTCTACAATAAAGTAGTTAAAAAAAAATCTGATGTGTACACCACGTGACTTCCTTGTACGGAATATTAAATTATATGCATTTTGCGTTTCATTTAAACGTATTGGATCACTTAACTGCATTTTATCTCATTCATTTTATAACTCAGAATGCACAAAAATTCTATTCAAATACTATAATAAATCTAAAACAATGTGTAAAAGACATTAAACAAACAACAAAAAAGGAAACAGATTTTCACAGACGATTCAGTATTTCTCATTGAATTAATTCATTTCTCATTTCGCAACAAGGCAAAAATACATAAAAACTCAAACTACCTATATTAAAAATTGCGCAGTAAATCTTAAACACTTACTTCCTCGAATGAATTCCTGAATGGATTAAGCATGATTTAATTCGCAATAATAAAACTTTGTTGTTGTTGTAGAAAAAGTTATAGAGGGCGCTGCGCCGCCAACCTGTACAGTTAATTAAAATGTTTCACTGCTGAGAGAGAGAGTGTGGATCGTAGATGGGTGTGGTCAGAGAGAAGTGTTATTAAATCAGCTATTGTGTAACTCCCACAAATCTGTAAATACTTGTACATATGTTTTGCTTCATAAAGTAGAATTAGAAGAAAGTAAGTGTCTTTATTCATCTCAGCATGACATTAAAAAATACCACCGATGCGACGAGTCAACAAATTAAGGTTTTTATTTTCACAACATTTCTGGTGACATCGGCCAACAAGGTGAGTAGTACAATTTCTATTTGCATGCTATTTACCTCTGCAAATTAAAGTGAGTCTCGAAGAAACTGTTGAGCGAAATAGAAAAATTAGAGGTTTGGTTCGAACTAGCGTCACAAAATTGATTAAGAAACTTGAAGACGAGTTACAAAATGAGAATCCAAATTTAGAACTGCTGCAGGAATCGCTTTCAGTGTTAATCGAGAGAGAAACTAATTTGTTAAAATATGATGACGTTATTAATGCTCAAAGTACTGTGCAAGAATTAGAAACAGAAGTAGAACATTCTTTAGAATACAGCGAATCCATCATTAGATGTAAATCGAAAGTTACGAGATACATTCAAAATGTTGGTAAAACCGAGACAACGTCACAAGTTTCTGAAATCAAAACTAATTACAATACTAAATTACCTCGTATTGCTTTAGAAACCTTCAATGGTGATTTATGTAAATTTACTGAATTTTGGGCTCAATATAAAGCTGCCATTCACGAAAACAATACGCTTCAAGATGTTGAGAAATTTAACTATTTAAGATCTTTACTCACCGGTTCAGCTGCAAAAGCTATAAGCGGATTACCATTAACAGGAGAAAACTATAAAAAAGCCGTCGAAATTTTAACTGACAGATTTGGAAAAAAAGAAATATTAGTTAGTGCGCATATGAACGTTCTCCTATCTTTGGAGCCTGTAAGTCGTTCAAGTGATGTATCCAGTTTAAGAAAATTGTATGATGAAATAACGGTTCAAACTAGAAGTTTAGAAACATTAGATATTAATTTTAATTCTTATGGCAATCTACTACTTCCTATTTTATATAAGTGTATACCCCAAGATTTAGTGTTACAATTTAGTAGAGAACAGAATTCCGGCAAAGAGTCAACAGTGTCAGATTTATTGTCGTTTCTAAAGAAAGAAGTAGAAGCACGCGAAAAGTCCTTAACTCTGGGTCTTAAAAATCAACAAACACTCTCGAAAGCCAGCGCGAGAAATACTGACAGTTATCATAAAAATTTTACTCCAATTAAAAAGAAAATGGTATCAGCGGCGACGCTTAATACATCAGTTGAAACTTACATGTGCGACTTTTGTCTTAAATCTCACCTCTCAAAAGACTGCGACTTAAGTATTTCGGAGAAACACAAAGCGTTATATGATCAATTTAAGTGCAAGCGCTGTCTGAAAAAAGGTCACAAAAAACCATTTTGTAAGGCGAAATGGGTTAAATGTAATATTTGCAAATCTCAGTCCCATTTAGAGAGCCTGTGTGACTCAAACGTGCAAGAAAGTAAAACCAATAAAAATGTAAACGGAGTAAAAGAAACAAACGTCAGTTCACTATTCCTCGAAACGTTGAATAAACAAATTCCTAATGATGTGATTTATTACCAGACTTTGAGGGCCCAGCTAGTCGGAAATAATTCCACATTTAATGTTAGGTTGTTATGCGATTCTGCTTCCGAAAGATCTTATGTGTGTCAATCCATTGCTAGAAAAGCGGAATTGCCAACTGTTGGCAAGGAAAGATTAAGAATTCATACATTTGCATCTTCGAATCCGCCAGTAAAAGAGTTTAAAAGAAAAAGACTTGCATTAAAAAATAAAAGTGGATTTACTCTCATTATCGAGGCACTTGAAATTAAAACCATATGTTCCAATACCATAGCGAGGCCATCTGGAGATATCATAAATAAACTACGCAAAGAAGGATTTGATTTATCTGACAGTTACGATAGTGGTGTAGCAGAGGTGCAGATTTTAATTGGGAATGATTATTTGAACTGCATTTTAACGGGGAAAACACATCGTTTGACAGAAAGTTTAGTACTATATGAAAGCATATTCGGTTGGTCGTTGAGTGGTAGAGTGGGGGGAGAGAATAAGAAGCTAAGTTCTTCAGAGAAAGAGTCTACGGGTTTGTTTATACAAGTTGACACGGTAGAGGAAGAAAAATTATCGGAACAGATTCGTCAGTTGTGGGAAGTGGAAAGTTTAGGAATTACTAACTACGCGTCGGAAAGGAGTGAATGCGATAAGCAAATAATTAAGCAGTTTGAAGATGATTTGCAATACGTAGACGGGAGATATGAGGCTCGTTTGTTGTGGAATAGGAGTCCAGAGAATTTGGAAAATAATTTTGGTTTAGCGAAAAGGCAGTTTGAAAGGGTGCAGCGAGAGTTAAAAAATAACAACTTTGTGAGGGAACAGTTTATGGAGATAATTAAATATCAAATACAAAATAACATTATTCAAGAGTGTGAGGATACGAGAAAGGGATATTTTATGCCATTTCGTGCAGTGGTCCGTAAAGATAAAAAAAGCACTCAAGTTCGAATGGTATTTAATTGCAGCAGTTGTGAGAGAGGAAAGCTATCGTTAAACGACTGTTTAGAAAAAGGCCCAAACCTAAATCCGAATATTTTAGATATTATTCTTGCTTTCCGAAAATTTAAAATTGGATTCTGCGGTGACATAGAAAAGGCGTTTTTGATGATTGGGATAGCAAAGGAAGATAGGCAATATTTAAAATTTTTGTGGTATCCTGATAATGACAGTGAGGACTTTAAAATTATGCAAATGAACAGAGTATTATTTGGATGTAATTGTTCACCGTTTTTATTGAGTGCAACGATCAAATATCATTTAAAGAAGTACTCAGAAACAAACAAAAACTGTGTCGAGATGTTAAATAGCTCATTGTATGCAGATGATTTGTGTTATGGAGGAGAAAATGTAGAGTCAGCTTTTAGTCTTTCATCAGAAGCGGTATCTATTTTGAGAGGCGCGAGTTTTAATTTGAGAAAACTAAACACTAATTCTAAAGAGCTGTATGACTTGTGGCTGCAGAATGGGTTGTGTGAAGAAAGTAGGTTTGAGAGAGATAGTAAGTTGAAAGTGTTAGGCCTAGTGTGGAACTTGGAAGAGGATGTTTTGAGAGTTGACGTTACATCATTGTTGAGTAGTTTAGAATCGCTGAGAAATAGTAAAAGATCGGTGCTAAGTACAGCAGCTAAGGTGTTTGATCCAGTCGGATTTATTTCTCCATTTGTGGTGCGAATTAAGAGACTTATGCAGGAAATATGGGAGAGAGGTTTAGACTGGGATTCAGAGTTGCCAGAAGAGTTACAGTACAAATGGATAAAGTGGTGCACGGAAGTTAAGGAATTAAACGCGTTGAAAATAGAGAGGTACTACTTTTTAGATGTTCTAAGTAGAAGTCATTCGGTTGAAGTTCATATTTTTTGTGATGCGTCAGTGGTGGCATATGGAGCGGTGGCATATTTTAGATATGAGAATGAGAGAGGAGAGGTATGTACGTCGTTTATAATGTCAAAAAGCAGGATAGCGCCATTAAAAAAGTTGTCCCTCCCTCGGTTGGAATTGATGGGAGCCTTAGTTGCAGCTAGGTTAGGGAAATATTTATTGAGAGTGTTTCGGGATTTGGTAGGTAAGTTAGTTCTGTGGTCCGACTCAGAAATTTGCTTGTGGTGGATAAAGAGATCAGCGCGTGAGTGGAAGCAGTTCGTGTCGAATAGAGTTGCAGAAATACAGGACTGCACTTCGCCTGATAAGTGGAAATATTGTCCAGGATCGGAGAATCCTGCAGATAAGTTAACTCGTGGTGAAACAGCATATGCATTGGTGAAGGATACTAATTGGTGGCATGGTCCATCATGGTTGAAAGGTTCTGAAGATCAGTGGCCTGAGCAAAAGTTTAAAGTACAAACTGATATTCAGGACTTGGAACGTTTGAGCACTTATGTTCATGTTGCTGTTCCAGTAGGAGAAACTGTGTTAAACATTACTAAGTTCAGCAGTTTGGAAAAATTGTTGAGAGTTACAGCTTGGGTAAAGCGGTTTGTCGCCAAACTAAGAAAACGTATCTGTGAAGAAGGTCCTCTTACTGTATTGGAGGTCCAAGAAGCTGAGGAATATTGGATAAAACAAGTACAAAGAGAGAATTATTTTTCGGATATTCAACAACTAGAGAGAAATAATCTAATAACACCCGATTCTAATCTTTATAGTTTAGCACCATATCTGGACAGTAGAGGTATTTTGCGTGTCAGAGGTCGTCTGGAACAAGCAGAATTAATAGATGACGAAAAACATCCTATTATACTGCCAAAGTCGAAGTTTACAGAACTAGTGATATTTAGTGAACACATAAAAGTATTCCGTTCAGGAGTTATGGCAACATTGTCCAAAATCAGGAATAAATTTTGGATACACACCAAAAGGACAATTCAGAAGAGCTATTCAGCTTTTATATCCTTTTGAAATTTAATTTAGGACATTTAATATTATTTGAGCCTTTACAATGTTTATATTATTGATTATTATGTTCATTTAATTATAGTGTATCATTTGTATTTTGGATGTAAGTTACTATTTGTTATTCATTTATTTAATGTCGTACTATTTAGCACTAAGCCATTTTAATTAATGTTAATATTGCTGTGTAAATTTTGTGTATTCTTATTAAAGAGTACAGGTGGGGAGTGCTGTAGAAAAAGTTATAGAGGGCGCTGCGCCGCCAACCTGTACAGTTAATTAAAATGTTTCAGTGCTGAGAGAGAGAGTGTGGATCGTAGATGGGTGTGGTCAGAGAGAAGTGTTATTAAATCAGCTATTGTGTAACTCCCACAAATCTGTAAATACTTGTACATATGTTTTGCTTCATAAAGTAGAATTAGAAGAAAGTAAGTGTCTTTATTCATCTCAGCATGACATTAAAAAATACCACCGATGCGACGAGTCAACAAATTAAGTATTTATTTTCAGTTGTCTTTGTTGTTGCGAAGCTTAGTTTCTCTAGATTGGCAACAAATCTACTATTCTGCTAAGTTTCAAATGTAAACAGAGATGGTTGCTATGGCCAAAAAAAATTAGGCTTAGCTGCGCTTAAACAACTTTTAAATTGTTGATAATAAAGTCAAAAAAAGCGCAATTTACAAACATATAAGAATACAGAAATTGAGTTCAGCGAGCAGAGTAACAGAGTGAATATATATATGCATATATTACTGACAAATTTGACAAATTTTCTAGTAGAAATCTGCGCGTAGTGCTGCAGGATTTATATACCATCTAATATGGGAAATGAAATATATGAGAGAATTATTTAAGGATTGTAAGAACCATGATCCGCTACCTATTTTATTTTTTTTTTTTTTTGAATTTGCAAATTTTATTATTATATACATTTGGAACAGAAAAAGTAAAGGTTGAAAAAACAATGAAAAACAAAGTTAATTCTTTTTTTTATTTAAAGCTCCAAACAGAACTTGTCAAGGGAAAAGCGTTTTGAAGCTTTAAACAAAGTCAATTAACTGAACAACAAGAACCGGTTTCATTCCGATCAACTCACCGAGATCTCTATCGTCAATTAGTATAATGGTTATTAATTCTAGAAATCTTTTATTTACAATATTTCATAAAATCTATACAAGTTTGAGGCTCTCATTGAGTTGGTCTCTTTTCCCTACCAGTTTTTGTTGTCCGAACACAAAAGTTACAAGGAAAACATTTAACATGTAATGCCGAAATAAAACATTTATAATCAAGGGAAAAAATGGATGAAATACAAACAAAAGAAATATCAATAAAATTGGTAAAATGAATGACAAGAATAAAAATAATAAAATGCTATACTAATTACAATGTAAAGCTCACTCATTTTTTCCCTTGATTATAAATGTTTTATTTCGGCATTACATGTAAAATGTTTTCCTTGTAACGTTTGTTTCCTTTTGTGTTCGGACAACAAAAACTGGTAGGGAAAAGAGACCAACTCAATGAGAGCCTCAAACTTGTATAGATTTTATGAAATATTGTAAATAAAAGATTTCTAGAATTAATAACCATTATACTAATTGACGATAGAGATCTCGGTGAGTTGATCGGAATGAAACCGGTTCTTGTTGTTCAGTTAATTGACTTTGTTTAAAGCTTCAAAACGCTTTTCCCTTGACAAGATCTGTTTGGAGCTTTAAATAAAAAAAAGAATTAACTTTGTTTTTCATTGTTTTTTCAACCTTTACTTTTTCTGTTCCAAATGTATATAATAAAATTTGCAAATTCAAAAAATGAAAGTAGGTAGGGGATCATGGTTCTTACAATCCTTAAATAATTCTCTCATATATTTCCTTTCCCATATTATATGCATATCTTTATATACTTTTGGTGCGGCCGGTTGCAACCAAAATAGGAGGTGCACATCTACATGTTATAGCAGTCCTATATTCAAAATTTCAACGTTCTGAGGCTACTCGTTTTTAAGTTATGCGAGATTCATACATACATATGTACGCACAGACTCCACAAAAAAATCTCTTCAGAATCCATTTTAAATCAATTTTATAATTTTTTTGGAGAAAAAGGTCTTTAATTCTCTCCATACTTACGGATGTCACGCAAAAACATCGTTAAATTGTATTCTATAGCTGCCAAAATGGATATTTTCGTTGAAATATGATACCCGAAATTTTTCGCGATTACGATATTTCCTTTTTACTTCGTACACGGAAGTAAAAATCTGAAAGCTTCTAGATTTTACATTACTCCCAAAGGGGCGTTTTTTCAACGCTTTGTATGTTATCTTTATTGATTAAATATCATGTTCTTCGCACTTAAACCATAAAATTCAATTCAACAGCAATATCGCAAAATAATTTTAAAATGAACATATGTTTAGAATTTCCGATACACAGTCCTGCGCGCTGGAAATAAAAATGTTTCTTTTTCTGTATAGTGTTGCCATTCCTCGTTTTGAAATCGTTGAGTTTGTTAATTAAAAATTCTTTAATGTCTGACAAAATATGAAAGAGATAATAAAACAAATTCCATATTCGAAATTAGGGCTTCCAGATGCCCATATTTGGTGGAGGATTACGTTATACAAAATTTAATGTCTCCAAGTACCGTTGTTTTATCACAATGGGAGAAACATACATACATTCATGCAGATTCCTTATTATTTAATTTCTTTGAATATAATGCAGGGCTGTAATGTTTGGTGGCAACAGTTTGAAAAGTTAATCAATGCAGGAAGTGAATCGACGCGAAATTACAAAACGAAATTAATAGCCCTTCTGGACTGATGCCCTTTGTGCTGAAAACTCGTAAAATTTTTTTTACAAGAAAGCCTTGAAGGTATTCACTGAAGATATAGCGAGAAAAATAAAATTTCCAGGACTAAAATAAAGTTTCAGAAAATCAGAAGTTCTTCGAGTGATGTCACCAAGCTGAAAACTAATGCTATATTTCTAACTCAAATAAATGAGAAATGTTTCGTACGATTTTTGCAAAATTTAGTTAGTATATAGACATAGTTTAAAGCATAGATACTAAAGATGCAAAAATGTTTCGCATATCTTTCAGGAAAAGTCTGGTGTTGGGGTAAAAAGTGTATGCCAGAACAATACTGTACATAAATCTAATGTATTATCCGAAGTCGCACTGCCAAGATATTCAAAATGCAAACTAAGTTTTATCGATTCGCTAAACAGGAAGAAAGGTACAAAATTGTACATTGCCATTTGAAAGCAATAATTAAAAATTAAAATGCTGATGTGTACACCGAATGACCTTCTTGTACAGAATATTAAAGTATACGCTTTTTTCCTGCATTTCATGTAAACTTATTTTCCCGAATTTCATTACAAATATATTTCTCATTCAATTAATTCATTTCTCATTTCACGGCAAGAGGAAAATGCATAAAAAATCAAAACATTTTCATTAAAAATTGAAAGATATAGAAAAACATAAAACACCAAGTACAGTTAAAATAATTTAAAAAAATTTTTTTACCGTTAACATTACAGTTTCTACGCAAAAACAAGCTATTTGGCCAGCGGACAAGAAGGTAAATTTTTCGGTGCACAGAACTAAGTTTCCTTTTGATCCCACTCGGGAAAAAGACACTGAAGGTACAGAATGACTTAATTTACTATTCTGCTAAGTTTCAAATGTAAACGACTATGGCTGCTATGGTAAAAAAATTAGGCTTAGCCGCACTTAAACAACTTTTAAATTGTTGATAAGGCTACAACTATAACATGCATGTTAACTAAAGACATAAAAAACTTAACTGGAAGATAAGAACAACATAATTCAATCATTTTTAAAGTCAAAAAGTGCGCATATACTTTTGGTACGACCGATTGCAACCAAAATAGGAGGTACACAATTAAATGTTATAGTAGCCCTACATACAAAATTTTAACGTTCTGAGTTTACTCTTTTCTCAGTTATATGAGATACATATGTACGTACGTACGCACGTACAGACGCCACGAAAAAATCTCTTCGGAATGCATTTTAGATTGGTTTTATAATTCGTTTGGGGGGAAAGAGGCTTTTATTCTGTCCTTGCGTACAGATGTCGTGCAAAAACATCGTTAAATAGCATTTGATAGCAGTCAAAATGGATATTTTCGTTCAAATACGATATCCGGAGTTTTTCGTGATTACAATACTTCCTTTACTTCGTACAAAGAAATAAAAAGGAAATATTAGCTATGCATACAATCAATAAGTTATTACAAGAAATTGCGTCCATTGCCATAAAATTTTATTCTTGATGCAGACGATCATAAACCCAAGAAGCAGAATTAAAATATTGCGAATGATATATTTATCATTTAGTGTTCAAGATGTAATTTGATTATTACTTGCGAGATATAAAATTACATTTTTAGTTAAGTGCAATATTGAAAGATACAGACAAAATTATTTTTAAATCGTTCGCATTGTTTTGTTGGTAAATAATTCACTTTTATAATCTGGAAGAACAAATGACAAATCTTACGTCTGATCTTATAATGTGGAAGATTTTAGGTTTTCCCCGTTCGCAGTAGCTTCCTCTTGTTATTAATTCAGTATTAATTCTCCTATTACGCCTTGATAAATAAAAGATAAAACAAGTATTACACATTCGTTTAACGAATAAACAAAACGATGAAGTTATCAAAAGACCATTTCTCTGTATTTAGAAAAAGTGGGCAAAAGAAACTAAATTCTGCAATAAAAAGTACCTTTCAATCATAAAAAATATTATTTTCTCTCTCGAAAAGTTAACAGGATCCTGGCAATGTAAAGAGTAATAATTCTCGCTTGCAATAGATAATCTTTCATTCTTTAATTGTTGGCACTAATTAGAACGAATTGTCTAGAAATCTGAGGTAATGCCCAATTTGCCTGTAGTTATATGTATGCCATTTATAGTCTTCTCTAATCTTTGACCGTTCTGTTCTTCAGGTTATGAAAAACAGGTGTTCCAAATGCTAAGGCGTTATCTAAGTGTACAGGGTTTCGCATGGAAGTGGGAGATTTTGAAAATGCCGTAATGCACAGTAATATTTTATATATTCCTACGTAATTCTGATTGTAAGAAAGTATAAGTACGCTATTTACATAAAAAACAAAACCAATTCAATTTTTGGAAATGACGTCATCTAAATGGTGTCCTTTTCTGAGATAACATTCCGACATTCACGAATGGACGTTCTGTAACTTTCTGCAGTACGTCCGCAGGAACGGATCGAATCTCTTCATACATGGCAGCTTTGAGTTCATCATACATTACAACGTTGAGACATCCACAAGTTTTCAAGGGATTTTGGATTTTCATTATACTTTGCTAAAAAAGTTTCAGCAAGCGTTTGCCGATTGTTGAGAAGGCTATCCTACAAAGCATGGATTACTTCGCACTTTACACCACTGACATGGTGACGGAAAAAAACCACCCAGTGGAAATTATTTATTGAAAATGTTTTACAGAGAGATTTTACAAGGAATATTTTACAATCATGTTTACATGGCAGTGAATATTATTTACAATCTTCTTTGTATTTACATGCTACGTTGAGCTAATTTTGATGTAATACAATAGATATACATATTATGAACTTTAATAGTTCAAGAGTCCAGTAAAATTTCAATAATTCAAAATTCAAAGTTCAAGATTCAGTAAAAGTTCAAGAGTTCAATAAAGTTCAATAGATCAAAAGTTCTTAAGTTATAAGTTCTTTTCATCGAAAATTCCGTAAATAAAGTTCTGTATTTCAGATGATCATAATTACAAGGGGTCTCAGTTGATTGATACAGTAGAAATCAGTTCTAGTTTCAATTTAGATCTTGGTCCGAATATTATAGTCTTTTTTATAACTGATTGTGGAATTTAATTAATTTTGATGTATACAGAATAAAAGCATGGATTACTTGGAGCTTATATAAGCATGGATTACTTGGAGCTTATATAGCTGTAGTTCTAAATCTTTATGCAATATTCTACCCAAATTCTGACTTGTTAATCGTAATGACATGGCATGTCATTGCGCAGAACGTTGCGGACTTTGGCTCGATCATTGCATTGACTGCTTGAAAAGTCTCTGCAGTTCGTACCATTTTTCTTGGTCCTACATGTTTCAACTTCATTGTTGATCCGGCTGATTCAAAGCTTTCCGCCCATTTCCTTACAACAGAAATGGCTCTTTATATGCTACGTAATCGTGGTTTCACAATGGTGCTAAATTTAACAATGACCGTGTACTATGCGATTCAAAACTTCCCATTCCCGGACCACGCTGTATAAAAGACAAATCAAGAGGCAGGAAATATTAATCCATCGGTTAAAGGAGGTTGTTGATTACTAACAGTTGTAACTGTACATAGTTGATGCTACCAAATACAAAAAGCGACGTTCTTTATTGCTAAACCAGGCACACCAGTGAGGCCCTCCTGTGGACGAGCAGTAAGGTTGCTCAACATATGTAGTTCGATTTGAATCCCGCGAACGGGTTGCATGAGCGTTTCCGTGGTTTTCCCGATTTGTAAAGTGAATACGAGCCAGTTTCTCTTGGGAAGTCCCATACGAAGGCATCCCTTCCCCTAGGCAGATAGCTCTCGAGTCTTTGCTGTAATCACATAAGCCAAACCAAACCCAAACCTATTACTGAACCGTCAGTGGATAAGCTATCATTTTTCAGCTGCCGAAGCAACAAAGACTTTTCTTCGAAACTGGTAGACTGGCAGTTTTTAGACATGAGAGAATCGCGAAAGAAATGTAACTGTGTTATTAAATTTTATAAATAATACAAGTTCTGAAAATACATTTATAAAACAAAATACTTTTTAATGGAACTCACTTAACCAGAACTAGGCTTATATGAAGGTCACAATGAAATTTTGAAGATACAACTAAATGGTACAAGTTAAACTTAGCAAAACTCAGGAATGTTCAAAAATAGTTTTCTCCAACATCAATGCATTTTTTTCAAACATTTTTCAAAAGCGAATTTTTCGAAAATTAATAAATACTTCAAGGCCATCCATTTCTTGGAATCGATGAAAAGTATTCTTTTATAGTCTCATTGATCTCATCTTCAGAATGAAAACGACGATCACGTAAATTCAGTTTGAGATTAAAAAATAACCAAAATTCACATACAGTAAGATCAAGAGAAAAGGATGGATGTTCAGTCACTCTTGTCAGTTCATTCACTTCTTGAAAAATTTCTGGTGACACTTAGTGTAGCTAGCTTAGCTAGCTGTAACTGCTTTCTTGAAACTAACTTTCTTTCAAACTTGAAACACTAATTTCTTTCAAACTTGAAAGCTTTGATCAGTCCTCTACTTAAAGTGAACGGCACAAATTGGATTTTTCATTGCTTGGCTTTTCACCATTGTTTGTTTATAATCGTTTTCAGGCACCTATATTTTACTTTCTTGACGTACTTCAAAAAACGGTACTTACGTTTTCATCACCAGTTATAATTTCAGAAATAATGCTGTATCAACCATCATTAAGCAATTTTAGAGTTTGTTTCCTAATTCTGACAGGTTCCGCTTTTTAGCGTTCTATTAAATTATGGAGTACCCACCCACAAATTATTTTTTTCATATTCTGTGTTCTTCATGAACAAATTTATATAGCTGCGGATCCAATATAAAGTTCCTTCTGTATCATTTGGTACCGCTCTGGTTGGTATAATTTTTAGCGACGCTGGCTACCATAACTTATAGGCCCGGGTTCGAATTCCCAAAGAAGCCACGGATGTTTGTAAATGTATCGTGTCTATATGGCATGGAGGCACTTAAAATACTGGAGAGGCCAAAGTACTAACGAGGGGTTTGGTGATAGGAGAAGAGGGATGGAAGACCGTCAGATCGTCTTCCGAGGTGCTCTCTGAAAATTAGGTGGAGCTGCACTGTTAGTGTATAAGGTATTTATTTCTTCCGCCTTTTTTAGCATAATTGTCAGCACACTCAGCGCGTATTCGAGAGGTCCAGGGTTCGAGTCCCGGCGAAGGCATTACTGATTTTTCACATCTCCTGCTTTCAAAAAATACCTATTGATCTACAAGCGTTTACCGTTGTCTAAAAAGTTTCAGAGTTATTTACGTAAGTATTGCCTGTAACATACCACACTTCTTTTCATGCCAGTGCTTAGCTAGCGTGGATTGGTAGCGGTATTTAATACTGTAGTGAGTGGTGTGTAAACAGTATATACTTTTTGAACCTGCAATGTTATGAATAAAACATGTTTTTTGGTTGAAAAGACTTACTTCTTGCCACTTTACATGTAATTGACTTAGTAGAAATCACTGGTGTTTATCCTTTCTAAAAATAATAATGAATCAGTAAGTTCAAAACCACTTACAATTTGAACTTAGGTACAGCTCTTAAGCTCTCTAAGAACTGGCATGATAAGTCCTGTGTATGAGGACCATACCCAGCTGCCGGTGTTTGGCTCTCGAGGGAGGTGATCGTTTCAAACTCTTGATGTTGAATACCAAAGTTTGTTTAACTTTCAGAAATCTTGGTCACTTTTAGAAGCGGTCGTGTTAAGACTGTGTGTCGCCATGAGAGATCTGATTTTACATATATGTATGATATTGACATCAGTTTGAGTGAATTTTTTCTTTGTGAAAGCGACCATTATTTTGAAGAATATAAATGAACAATATTGAACATCACTTTTCTAAGACGACCCTTCTACAGAGGACCGTCTTAGAGATCACTATATTGCATAGGATGGGAAGAAATTATACTCTCCAAGACGAGTAGCTATACAATGCCAGATAACTTTGGTATTTCATAAAGGCGGTCATCTTAGAAAGGTATTGTCGGTCTGATATTTATTTTTTAAGGATAATGGTTACTTTCAGAAGTATTTGCTAAGAGTCAGGGTTCGCTGACTTTTGATAGATGGAATTATTTCACTTCATGTGAGAATTGTTTACTTGTACTGCTTTGCAATGCCATTTGTCGAATGTTGTACGGTAGTTATTTTCTATGTATTTTCAGTACTATTTATGTAGCTTTTTATTCATTTGTTTGTTCACTCAGTGAATTTTATGTCATAATTTTGTTTATTTCAATTTAAACGCATGTGAGACCCATTCTTTATTTGCAAGTAGTACTTATTTCCTGTATTATATTGTAGATCTTGTACAAAGGCTGTTCGCACATGTTTTAGACGATTTTGGCAGGCGGTAATAAAAAATCGTTTGCTGCAAAAGAAGTAATTGCAATTGTACTATGTTTTTAAAAGTCAAAGTTATCGTCTGTGGCTTGAAAGTTTTGTTTTTATTCAAAATGGC
Source organism: Stegodyphus mimosarum (assembly GCA_000611955.2). Classification (NCBI taxonomy): domain Eukaryota; kingdom Metazoa; phylum Arthropoda; class Arachnida; order Araneae; family Eresidae; genus Stegodyphus; species Stegodyphus mimosarum. Next base: position 159,889 of record KK115151.1, read on the forward strand.
GAATTTAACAAAGCAGTGGTTCGAAGGCTACATTGACGCTCTTTCCGAAGAAAAATATGCATACTCCGTTATCCAAAAACGATGTGAGAGTCATGGTTTTGTGATATCTAAAGCGTCGATAGGTAATATCATCAACAAGAAAGGAAAAAAACGTCAAATTGGAGCCTCCAGTGGGACAAAAATTCCAAACCAGTATCCGGGGAAAAAACGGACATCTTCGACTATTGCAAAGGTACGTTGTTTAATGTTAAAAGAAAATCCCCCTAGTCAAAGGACAGTTGCAAAATCATTAAAATGTTCGGTGTCCACTGTAAACAAAATGATAAACGTTGATTTAAATCTTAAGAAAGCGAAAAAACGCAATGTGCATCGTCTTCTTCCGAAGCATATCGCTCGACGCAGGACACGCTGCAGAATTCTATATGAGAAACACTTATCCAAAGAAAAATGGAAAACAATTGTCACAATAGATGAAGCATGGGTGTATTTAAATGATTGTAACAAAAAAAAATTATTATCATAAAAGGGAAGAAAAAAAATTAAGTACATGGTTCAAAGAATCGAAAGAAAGTTTTTCTAAGGGATTCATGATTGTTGCTTGTTTTTCTTATAATAGCAAGTTAAAAAGAAAGAGAGTGCAAAAAAATGTCAAGATTAACTCCAAATACTATCAAGAACCTATTTTATCGCCAATTTTTCTGAATGAAATACCATCGCTTTGCTCACAGTGCCATCCATCTGTGAGACTCCATCAGGACAAAGCTAGCAGTCACACATCAAAATCCACTGTAAATTTCCTAAAAGAAATGGAACATAAAACTGCTATCGAGGCCATACCCTTCACTGATATCCCTACTAAATCACCCGATGTGTCACCTATGGATTTTTGTGCTTTCGGACTTTTAAAAACTGCTTTATCCAAACGTTGTCCCAAAACCCTAACAGGACTCTGGAAAGCACTGTTCGGGAGGAATGGGATAGAATACCTCTTCTGACACTTCAAAAGGCATTATTATCCTGGAAATTGCGGTGTCGAAAGATAGTTCAGAATAAGGGATGCCAAATAGAACACTTAAAACACAAGAATTTTATGTAATTTAGTTTTGTGAATACAATATACATCGTCTAAAAAATGTGCGAAAAGTCTCTGTAATTGTGGATTAATCGACGTTGGATCTGTAAAGATATCTCAGTTAGTACCGACGATACGGCAGTTTTGATGCCCAAACTGTCATTTGCTACCACCTTCGTGATACCCTGAAAGTTCTCGGAAAGTGTATTTGAGAAGTCCTAATTCCGATTTTTCTGGAAGTTTCTGGAAGTGCTTATGTAAACCCTATAAATATTGCTTGTGTGGAAGCCGAGTTTATTTTTCAGTTGATTACTATTTATACTAATTTTTTGAGTCATTTTGCCTAATTGTGATATATTTCGCCTCTCAAGAAACATTGCCTTATATCATGAGCTACTTGTTCATCTTGTTACGCAGCTTTATTTATTTCAATAAAATATCAATTACGTCCTGTTTGCCTGACATAGTTATTAAGGCGATTTCTCTTAAGAGACCGCGAAGATTATTATTTCATCGGACTTACGGATGAATAATTAAAAGTTCTGTAATTTTCTCTGATACAAAATTATGAAAGGAAATCATTGATTATTTTTCACTCTACTAATAAATAGAATTTATAATTCACTCTTCCTCGGATCAGCGAGTTAAAACTCGGCACATCTCACTCATCAAACCATTCCAGAAGGTAACTTATTTAGACTGCCTAATAAAATACACGGCGCATAAATCTCGTGACGTAATCGTAATCGATTTCCCATTTCTGCTGTAATCGATTCCGGTGGACGTACCTGAATCGGTGGAACGTAGAAATATTGCGGGATTAAATTCGAAGCAGAAAAGAACGAACGAAGGATAAATGGAGCGGAGGTGAGGGAGTAGAATAGAACTTAAGCAAGAAAGGATGAAAGAGAAATCCTATTTCAAGTTTTTATCATCATATCGCAAAAGAAATCTAACCAAGATTTTTTTTATGCTTAGTTTCTTCTTTCGTTCTTTTTCTTCTAAAGAATACTTTCCGCGAAATTTTCCCTTTTTGAAGCGGTCGCTCTCAAAGTAAACATCGTTTTCCCCAGTTTTCCCGGACTTCCGTTCAAAGGTAGTTTTATTTTTCAGGCACTGTGCCGCCCGATTCCTTGCCCAGAGAAAGGAAGGAATGTATCGTTTTTTGCCCGTTTTTCATTTCCCTCCCCTTGCACTATTGTATTTATTTAGTATTATTATTATTATTTTATGAAGCCAGTAGACGAAGCATTTATTTAGTTATTTATTGGAACGTGACAAAGTAAGAAAGGAGTGAGGAAAATTTCATGCCAGTCTTTCGGTTAGAATAGAATATTTGTAATTGCTCAAGTTATTAAGTTATTAATACTTCTCGTCCAAATTAAAAAATATGGCTACTAATTCAAGTCAACGAGAAATGGTATAATTATTATGTTTACACGATGAATTGTAGATAAGCACATTATTAATTATTTTTCATTTTAGAAATAAATAAAACTTATATTCTACTCTTTCTCATTTTCTTACTCGTTTATCTGCCACTACCCACACAATTTCAGGTAACTATGGTTCTCTGGAAAGGGGATCATATTAGAAAAGTGATGTCCAGTCGGTTATGTTTATTTGTTTTTAAGAATGCTGGTTACTTTTAGAGAGTGACCACATCATTTTTGTTACAGAAGCGCCATCTGTGAAACTGTTCGCGTGCGATTTTTCTTTCCCCAGAGTGGCAACATTAAGCCACCGAAAAGCAAAACAACAATGGCTGATTTTTTGTCTGTGTGATTCGATCTGCGAAAAATGCAAATAAATATTAATCTTTTCGGAGTCAGAACAGCGTTTAACATTTTCCTACGTTCCAGACACCACAGAGAGGTAACTGCAAATAAAAATTTTGCTATATCTTGATAATGGATTTATTTCAGCATACGTAACGGCTATTATTTCGGTACTGTTTTGCATTTTTACATCATTTACCCAGTGTTGTTTGGTAATTTCGTTATTTATGTATTTTAAAGTGTTACGTATTTATTTACTTGCTAACTTAGTGAATTGTTTGTAATAATTTTTCAGCTCATTTTCATTTAAAGGAATTTGTGACAACTTATTTAATTTGCAAGCGCTTTATTTCATGTAATGATTCAGCCGACGTTTGAACTGTATATTTATAGTAATCGTTTATTTGTAATCTAATGCAAAATTAGATTTACGAGCATTGGTTAACTCTTGAAATGTACAAATTAGGCAACTTAACAACGGGTTGCATAAAGGACGCATGTTGGAATTCAGGTGTGTAATGTTGTTTAAAATTAATACGTATTCTGAAAGTGCTCAGAATCAATTAGTTACGACTCAACAGAATATCATTTATACGAAAAGTTGCAGTTAATTGGTAGACACGAAGACAAGAAAAGATAGAGGGAAGCAAATACAGATGGAGGTCGCCCCGTATCTGAATATCCCTCAAAATGTTTGGAATCAAGAATTTGAAAATTAAACAATGAATCAGTTAGGAAATTAAAAGATAGCTTGGTAAAAAGCAATGGCTGCATCCAAAGTCCAAGAAGCTGTGAAGCGACTATAAGAAATTATTTTAGATCTTCAGGCTGCTACATAAACATAAATCAGCCGTTTTATTGATACATAAAATCTTCACAAGGCTAGAATTTATGCGAGAAAACCAATGGTTTGTGTCCGATACACATCAGCCGTAAAGGCCCAGTTGGTGTCGCTACAGGATTAAAGAGAAAGAGATCAAGTACTGTTTACTGATGAATATTATATAATTCATAAAGAAAGTAATTAAAAGTAAATTAATAAGCCCAAGACTTGCGCTAAAGCTGCAGAGTAATAAATCAATAATTCACTATAAATTATAATAAGAAAACTCTCCATATTACATCTCCAAGCAACGGAAATTCAATTTAAAAACATTGAAAAGGCATTTTTCAGAATATAAAAAATTTACAAAATTTTTAGTCCTACTTGCTTTAAATACAGTTGAGTAAAACCTAAATCGCAAAAATGCCAAAATCAGAAGTAAACTTTTTATGTATTGAAAAACCAGTTATTGTTATTGATAGAAAATTAATCGACTTATCAAGGGGATAAACCAATCTACCATCCATTAACAGTAACTAAAATAAGAGAGAGTGTTTCATCTTTCTTCCAAGTAAGCATCAAATTATTTGCTAGATTCAAATCATAAATTTTATTGATATTCAATCAAAATAAAGAAATTAGTCACTAAACCAAAAGAATCTTGTTAAAAAGCAAATAATCTTTAAAATTAAAATTTTTCACTACGAATACAATTAATCTGAACGTGATGCTTACTTTAGAAGACATATTCCCTACATTCTCTTTTCATTTCAAATACAAAAGTAAAAAAACAAAAGTAGATTCAAGAACAAATTTTAAAAAATCATAAGAAGATTAAAAGAAATAATCCATAAAATTAAAGTTAAAACTGTAGTAAAAAGAAATTAAAAAAAAAGAAATTAAAAAAATTAAAATTAAAAACATTAACCAACTTGCCTTCGAAATTTTAAAACCAAATGACTGGAATGCAAGTACGTATTAAGAGATGGAAGGAAAAGAGTTGTCGTAATAAGTAGTTTTCTATTGAAGAAAGTTTAGCCTAAATTGGCGACAAATCTACAAAGTTACTTGGAGATATAATATACAGAGAGCAGGCTGTTATTAAAATAGCACTCAAAGCTGGTATTTGTTTGAATTAATATTCATAAAGAAAGTAATTAAAAGTAAATTAATAAGCCCAAGACTTGGGCTAAAGCTGCAAAGTAATAAAGCAATAATTCACTATAAATTATGAAAATTAAACTCTCCATATTACATCTCTAAGCAACGGAAATTCAATTTAAAAACATTGAAAAACATTAATATAACCTAAATCATGATTGTAAACATACTTTGACCTGAAGTAAGCAAAGAACACATAACTTGCTTTCCCTTGTTCGTGAAAGGTACTGCTTCCACGAAATTAGTCTCATGGTTTGAACTGGAATGATAAAAAATAACCACTTAAATCACTTCGCACTTAAACCATAAAATTCAATCGCAAATAAATATCGCAAAATAATTTTTAAATGAGCATATCTTTAGTAGAATTTTCTATACACAGTCTCTCGCGCTGTAGATAAAAATGTTTTTTTTCGTACACTGTTGAAATTTCTCGCTTTGAAATCGTTGAGTTTGTTAATCATAAATTCTTTAATGTTTGACAAAATATGAAATCGATAATAAAACAAATTCCAAATTAGGGCTTCAAGATGCCCATATTCGGTGGAGGATTACGTTAGTCAAAATTTGATGGCGCCAGGTACCAATGTTTTATCACAATGCGAAAAACATACATTATATTTAGATTTATTTTAGATAAATTATATTAGATTATTATTAAACATTTATGCAGATTCTTCATTACTTAATTTCTTTAAATATAATACAGGGCTGTAATATTTGCTTGCAACAGTTTGAAAAGTGAATCAATGCAAAATGCCAAAACGAAATTAATAGACCTTCTCAGCTAATGTTCTTTGCGCTAAAAAGTATTAAATTAATCAACAGTTTAAGGATTAAGCAGAAAGCTATATAATTCCAACAGAAAAACAAAACACATTTCGTATTGATAATTATAATTCATGTTGTGGCTTTATCATTTATTCTAGAACCAACGCTTAATTAACATCATTTCCAGACAGCCGGGATTATATCCCGTTCGTTCTTTCCAAATTATTCAGCTCCAAATACTTCTCTGATAATAATACATTATGGCTTCTGTATCTTTAATTCTTGACTTATTCTGTCGTTAATGACATTGGGTTCCTGTGTTGGCGTGTCACTGTTGATGATGCCAACTCTTTCATTCTGATTGATGATGTTTCGACAGAAAATAATGAGCAATCCTCTTCTCTTCATTGCCAGTTTCCGGATATTGAAAGTCTAATGCGGCGAAATATAATTCCAAATGGTTGGGAATAAAATTTTATGTAATTATCAAGCATGTTTCGTACATTATTTAATTAGCATTATTGACATCGAAAGCAACTTGCTTTTGGAACTACTTGCAAAGATTAATTGCAAATATTTGTCAGACTAGGAAAATTGTTTTGGGAGTTCCAAGTAAAATTTCCAAATTGTATGTTCGATGAGTAGGACGCAAGCTTTATATACGAAAGGAATGTTATTTTGTTGCACAACTATGTCATAAAGTTATTTTGATAATGTAAACGTTAATAAAAGTATTTAATTATATATAATGTAAATTGTACTGAATAGACAGGCTAAAATAAATTTAAAATTTCTTCCGTGAAGATTGGCAACGGCAATTTTTCTATCGTATGAGGAGAGATGTCATAGTTAGTAGAAAGACGAGGACATCCTCGGTCTTTTAAAAGTAATCGAATAGGTTACTTTTGAGGAACTAAAAAATATTAAATTCATTAAAATTAAAATTAAAAATATGGTTTTTTAGAAATATATGTTTATGCAAAAATATCTTTTAGAAAAGTAAAATATTCAGTATAAGAATATCTTCTAGGTAAAATCGCATCACAAAAGTAATAGGCCAGTTATTATTCTACCAAGTAAAAATATTGTTACAAATTTTATATATATGTATGTAAATAATTTCAGTGAAATTTCATGTAAAATTGTAGTATCTTGTAACATTGTGTAATGTAATATGAAATGTAACATGAATGTAATGTAACATGAAAATTGTTACATTACATTCATGTTACATGAAAATCTGAAGTAATGTGTAATGTAACATGAAAATCTGAAGCGTTGAGGTTTTTCCAGAAAAATAAGAATATAGGGGCAAGTCTATTTAACATTGAGTAAATGTCTGTCTCTATAAACTGGCGAGATAGCGCCAAGCTGGCGATGGTTTGGGCGAGTCATTTAGCGTCATTTTGATCCAGCTCCTGTGTAACTGTAATGGGTATTATAACTGAATGATTGTAATTGATCCTCTATGTAACTGTAACCGGATCTGGGCCTCATATGCCTTCCAGTAATTTCCAGAAATGGAATTTACTGGATATTTTTCGTCGGTCGGGTGAAAACTATATAAAACCGGAGGGAGTATACGCTCTCAGTTGTTAGTTCAAAGCGACTTTGGAGTATTGAGATATCGTGAGAGCTTCGCTTTTTAGATGCACTTTGCATTGCATTCTGTTTAACATGCTTAGTAGCCTGTAGTGTAAATACTGGTCGTGCGTCCCACCAGCGGCCGAGCAGCAAAGTCGCTGAGCGCTGGTAGTTCGGTCCGGGGCTCGAATCCCGGCGAATGGGCGTTTTCGTAGCTTTCCCCATGTGTAACGTATCTACGAGTCGGTTTCCCTTATGAAGTCCTCCACGAAGGAATCCCTCCCTTTAAGCAGATAGCCCTTATGTGTTTTGCTATAATCAAATAAACCAAACACAACCTGTTGGTTGTTCTCTCTGATACTGAGAAGAGCTGTACGAGTGCTTTTGTGGAAAGTTCCAGAACAGTGAAATGTTTCTTTTGGTAAAAGTAAATTCTATCAAGCTATCTTCGGTCCTATGTGACTTCAATCTGCTACGAACCTGTACACACGCAACAATATGTATATGTTACCGTTAAAGCTCTATGTTTGATTACTCCGTGCTTTGGCCTGTCGATCTAGGCATAGCTCGAAGCAAACAATACATCATAACGTTGACTTGGGCTCGCCACTTTACTAGAGAGCAGCCAAATTAAAAATTAAAATGGAGGAACTTGAAAAAAAAATATGTCGCCATCATTAGTACCAAAGTTAATATACATATAAAAATCTCTTTTTTGATTCATTTGCGCTGCAAAATTAAGACAAACTAAAATAAAATATTTTATGAGAAAACCTTTAAGGAAGAGAACAGTGTGTTTTTCCAAGAAATAAAATTCACTTAAAATAGATAAACAAACGATGACCTTTACCCTACATTGCATGGTGTTGCTATTTGCCAACAGAGATTTAGATTACTTTTCATGGGTTCCTAGTTTGAATGGGATATTAGCCTCGAAACGCCTTTTGCATCGAAACACTTAAACGCATTGTATCATTTTTTCAAATTTCTGCCACCAAATATTATACATTATATTTGAGAAAATTAAATAATGAAGAATCTGCATGAATGTATTTGTGTATTGTGAAAAAACAACGGTATCTAAAGCCACTAAATTTTGAATAACGTATTCCTCCAACCGAACATGGGCACCTGGAAGCCCGAATTTGTAATTTCGAATTTGTGCTATTACGTATTTCATATTCTGTAAAACTTTAACGACTTTTTGATCAAAAAACTCAATGATTTCAAAGCGAGCAATGGTAACACGGTACAGAATAAAATATTTTTTATCTCCATCTCGCAAGACTCTCTATCGGAAATTCTAAAGATATTTTGTTTTAAAATATTTAGTGATTTTGCTGTTGAATCTAATTTTATGTGATGTAAGGTCCAAGAACGTAATTTTAATAAATAAAGTAAACATACGAAACGTTAATAATAAAAAGACAAAGAAATGTTTTGTAAAGCCATCGTAGAAAGAAAAGTAAATATTGATATGATGAACTGAGAAAAGTCTGGGGGAGGGAGGGGGAAAAACGGAAAATTGCATGCTAACACTAAATGCTTCTTCCGGAATTCTAAATCTATACTGCTATGCTGCTTTTAAATTTTTTATAATTTTCTGTTGAGCTGTAAATGGAGTTAGTGCGAAGAATATTATGATTAATAATAAAACTAAAAAGACAAAAAAAATGGGTTAATAAGTGTAACAACATACAAGTAGATTGCGAACTCAGCAACCTTAACAAGTGTAAAAAACCTTAACAAACTCTTTTGACGAGTGTTAACAGTTGAAACCTTTCAGATTGTTTTTAGACTTGTAAAGTTTACATTATGTTAATTAACAGTTATTTTTAAGTTTTGTATCTTTCCTATCTTATTCTACACTCATGTCCATAAATTAAGGATAATGCAAAATCAGGCAAAGGAAGAGTTAGAAGCAAAACAAATTTGACTTATTTGTAAAGCGTATTTATTAAACAAAAGAAAAAGAGCAAAAAAAGATGCTATATGTTTGATATTATTAAAAAAATTAGCAATTTTTTCTCCCTGGAGCAAATTACAAAAAAAAAATATTTACAAAAAACCAATGTTACATGGTTGGTATGATTGTTAATACATTGTATGTCTCCCAGACGATGCAATACAGTCCGTACAACGCCTAGGCATGCTGAGTATCAAATTATCGATTTGATCTTGGGGGATATTACACCACTCAAAAAGCAATGCTCTCCGAAGTTCCGGTAGACATGTAGGAGGAGGCTGACGGGCTGCAACTCGTCGGCCGAGCATGTCCCACACGTGCTGTACTGGATTCAAGTCCGGTGCGAATGCTGGCCAGTCCATACGGGTGATTGAAGGCATTCGCTTATGATGTTTGCACGGTGAGGACGGGCGTTGTCATCCATAAACACAAATTGTGCGCCCATGACGCCTGGAAACAAACGTACATGTTGTTCCAGAATGACGTCCCGATAGATTTGGCTTGTCATGGCTCCAATTTGAACATGCAGGTCAGTTCTGGAACCCAGAATAATTCCACCCCAAACGAGCATTTCTGCACCACCGTAACGGTATCGTTCAATGATGTTTTCTTGGTGGTAACGGGTACCTGGAGCTCTCCATATGAAAGTCCGGCGAGAAACAGACTGCAAGCTAAACCTAGACTCGTCGGAAAACATCACACGAGGCCACTGTTGCGGTGTCCACAATGCATGCTCTCTACTCCAGGCTAACCGCAGGCGACAGAGAGTTGCAGTAAGTGGAATGCATCTGACAGGTTTACGAGCATATAGACCAATCTGCCTTAAGCGTCTGTACACGGTCTGCCTTGAAATTGTCGTACCAGTGGCTGAAGAGAGCTGACGAGACATGTCTTAGGCTGTGCTCCGCCTGTTTCTTTTGGCAGTAACTGCCTAATACCGGTCCTCATTCGGGTTGTAACTCTGGGGCGACCTGTGCTGTAACGTCTACTCACATTACCATCATCTTGGAATCGTTGCCAAAGCCTGGAGATAACACTCTGGGCAATTCCAAGTTCGTCTGATACTTCCAGTTGGGTACGCCCACATTCCAGACGGCCGATAATTCTACCACGTAAAAAATCATCCAAATGCGTCCTTTGTGTCGTAACTATTCGGTTATTGCACTGAAATGCTTATAAAGCGCCTGCGATCAATTTTACTTCTTTGCCTGTATTCCTTGTGTATCACTCTCGTCATTGTGACGTACCATCGGTGTCATCTGGTTACTTCCTGAAATTTGCATATGATTCTTGAAGATGTGTGTAGTGATTTTACAGGTGATATATTTATTTTAGAGTTCGATTTCCGCGTGACTCCGAATTATCCTTAATTTATGGACATGAGTGTAATTTCAGCTTACAATTTCCTGCCAGAATGTGAATTCAGAAACGCAGAGAATGCAAATGAAAATGAGTACTATTTAAGTCGAAAAAAAAATGTTCAAATATAAACATGTTTCCAAACAAAACGATTATTCTTATTGCCAATATTCGTAAGAGGGTATTTATTTATCTTTAATCAAGTGTGAAAAAGATTAATCAAATCTATAATTAATTCTGAATAAGACTTTTATCACACACATTTATACATATGTTACCGGCAAAGTATGAAATATGAGAATTATTATATACTTTACCTAAGCATTGTATATAATACCTAGGCATTTTATAGAATGACAAATGCGCTTTAGGCAAAGTACGAAGAAAAGATCATGATAAGATATTATTCAAAAGACGTTCATACAAATGTTATTCTGAAAAAATAAGGAAAGAGAGCTATTAAAAAACTTTTATTCTAAATGCGAAAAAAGAAAATTAGTGAGATGATCTTGGTACACCTTAATAAATTTGTACCTGGCAAGGGGGATTAAATTCAGAAAACTCATAGGTTTCACAATAATGCCCTTTTTAATACCATTTCTTTTTGGCAGGGCTCGTAAAGATCGATGTATAGTTCAATATCTGTGAATCCAATGCTGTTTAATATCTTCTAAAAATGTTACATAGAATGTGACAATTTTTGTATTTGGTGTAAAGTTCCTTCAACATTCTGTCACGGCCTCCGTGCCCAAGAGCCAAATGAATTTCATGAAATATGTGAAATAACTGACGCCATCTTTAACAGGACAAATGAGCTTACTTTTGTTTTCCACAAACATCACGTCATAACTATTCAACAACCAATAGTATTATAGTACCTTCTCAGTAGTCATTTTGGCTTTTTTACATCATTTGTTAACTTCTGATAAGTAGTTTCGGTTATTCGAAAAGAATCGCAGATGTATTTCATACTTTTCCGGTTTGTCATCTATAGAATGCTAAGGCAATGTGTGAAGTGTCTATTCGTTTTACACTTCGCCGGCCAATTTTCGGCATTCTGTAGAATGCCGGATTTCATACTTTGCCGGTAAAATATGTATCATTTTCTGAGGCGTTACTCGCGCTGGTTTCTAATGGTAATGCAGATAATGTAATATTGAATTCAAAATAATTAAAATCTTAAACCTTTCTTCAAATGCTAATTAATCTTAATTAATAATAATATATTGGCGGACCGCAAAAAAATGGCTTCGGGAGCCGTATGCGGTCCGCGGGCCGCCAGTTTGAGATCGTTGTTTTAGAACATTCCGCACTGAACCAGAATTAAGCCTAGTATCAGGGCCGGCTGTAGGTATTTTGTCGCCTTGTGCAATGTCTTCGAGTCCTAAATTCTGCTGCCCGGTGTTTTCCTAAGGTCTAAAAATTTTGCAGCGCCTAAATTTTTTCCCTCAGTGCCTCTTCTAAAGTCTAAAAATTTTGCCGTTGGTAAATTTTGCTGTTCATTATGTCCTCAAATTAAAAAAAAAAGAAAGACCACCCGTAAATTTTGCCTCCCTGAGCATCTGTACTGTAGCACCAGCTCTGGTGTCGCCGCCGCCTAGTACGCTGCCACTCGTGTAATGTAAAATATTTGCTACGATTTCTTTAGAAAAAAGCGAAGAAAAGCAAAATTTGATGCAAAGTTAAATGTATTGTTGCGTTATACGGGTTCGTGGATTTGAGAGTATCGGATGAAAACACGATGCAGAACAATAAAAAGCACAATTTATTTACAAAGATCACTATTTACAGCACAGTTCCAAAATTACCTTTAAAAGCGTCGAAAATCTACAATAAATACGCTGAAACAATCAGCAACACAGCTTCAGGCTGTAACTGTAAAGGTAACTTCACGGCAACACTAAACTTAAAATAAAGACCGTGGAACAACCACCAATACACTGTCAAGCTATACTGTAAAGGTAGCTTCACGGAAAAGCACTATCTCGATCGTTTTCCGTTCACAAAACTCTCTCGTAGCTTAGCACTCACAGTAAGCAGCTATTCTCACAATGCCGGCTCTCAGAAACGCAGGGGTTTATATAGCTTTTCCTGAGGTTCCACACGTTTCGAGAAATATCTCGACAGGAAGTTATTCTAGAAGCTTCCCGATTGGACCATGGGATATCGCCAATTTGGTCGCCAAATGGGCGATAAAGTCGCTAATCTGGGAACTCTCCCATACACTATTTTATGGCAACCCTAGTGCTATGCCGGAAAGCTTACATACAGGCGCAACCGCCGAATTTTTCGCAACAGTATTGATATGATAATTCTAAAGAATGAAATAAGAATATTTTTTGTGCGAATATCCTCTATTTTTGAGCCATTGATTCCAAATTGTATTAACATTATTAATTAAAAGCAATTGAAGATTGATTCAATTGATTTGAATAGTGATTCGATTGAGGAGAAATTGTTTGGAAAAAGAATTGTTATTTCGAACTTTGAGCACCCTTAAAATAAAAGTGTAGTCTGTTTCTATTATTTTGTATAAATATTTAATTGTCTTCGTAACAAAACAGATCCTCCGACTGTACTCTTCTGTTTATTTCATTCGATTGCTTTGAAAGCAATTTAAAACATTCGAAAAGCAAGTCATAAAGAATTCCCTTTCTATTTCGAATTCTTATGGGCTAATAAAAATTCTTCGATTTGACAAATTTCAATTTCTGCGATAAAAAGACATAAAATATTCGAATGACTCAAAACTAGACATGGAAATGTTTAAATTCAGTAATAAAGTTGTAAAAATTGCATAATGCGAAGAGGTAGTAAATTATGTTTAGGGGTATTTCGTCGAATTTAAATAAATAGTGTAGAACGTTCTTAAAAAAACAAAAAGCAATTTCTGAGAGATTTCTTTTTCCAGTGACATAAACTTATCTGCTGAGGTTATGTGAGAATTATTCAAGGGATGTAGAATTCTTGTTCAGATATTATAAATATGGTGACGCGGTTTCGTAGTTTCTTTGTCATTTGTGCTCTTATTATATACTGCATATAACCAAGATAATTTTTATGAAATGTATACACACACACACACACACACATATATTGGGTTGGAGGAAAAGTTTTGTCGTATTTTAAAGAAAATATTTGAATTTATTTATAAAAATATGTTTTTAATATTAATCAATTATATATGTTCCGCTATTTGTTACAACCTGTTGCCATCTTTCAGGTAACTTTTGAATTTCTGTTTTATAAAAGTTCTCATCCTTGGAGTTAAAATAGTCAGCAACTGCCTTAGGAACACTTTCAAAAGAATTGATTTTTTTTCCGGTAGATAATTTTGCAGAGATCTGAATAGGTAATAATCAGATGGTGCAATGTCAGGTGAATACGGTGGGTGACTAAGGACTTCCCATCCTAACGCATTCAGTTTTTGTTGTGTCACCATTGCAGTAGGCGGGCCAGAATTATCGTGGTGGAACAGTATTCCTTTTCTGGACGCTAATGCTAGCCTTTTTTCTTTGATAGCTGCAGTCAATTTATCCAGCTGATTGCAGTACAGATCCACATTGATGGTTTTTCCCCTTTTCAGTAACTCGTAGTACACTGGACCTTTCCTGCGCCACCACAAACAAAGCAGTACTTTTCGTTGATGGATACTTGGTTTTGGAACTGTTGCTGATGATGTTCCTGGTTTTTCAGTAAGATTTTTTTCTCTTAATATTCTTGTAAAGAATCCACTTTTCATCACCAGCAACCAGCCTGTCCAAAAACGGCTCCACATTGTGTCTAATCAGATGAGATGAACACATTGTTACACGATCAGACAACTTCTTTTCCGTTAGTTCATGTGGAACCCAAACACTTTACTTTAACACAAACCCAAGAGATTTAATGTGATCTCCAACAGTTGTATGATAAATGCCAAACTCTTCTGCAATTTCTCGACTTGTTAAATGTCGATTATTTTCCAACATGGATCACAAAACATCATTATCGATGTTGAATGGTCGTCCAAATCGATCACTTTCTTTGAGGCTCAAATCCCCGGAACGAAATTTGCTAAACCATCTTTGACAAGTACGAACATTTAAAATATCTTTTCCAAATACCGCACATAAATTTTTACATGCAACCGATGCGTTGCTTCCTTTTTGGAATTCATATAAAATGCAGTGTCGTAAATGCACTTTATCTACTGACATGTTTTTCACTTTAAATATCACAAGTAAATGATGAACGGTAAAAAAAGACACCTTTTATATTATATACAGCAGCTAAAAAAACAAACAAAAAAATTTGATTTACTCACTAGCCAGATTTTTTTTT
>KK115151.1:176232-196701 GCA_000611955.2 Stegodyphus mimosarum
TACGCAGTTTTCCGACATGTCTAAGTATACGACTGATGAGACCGTCTTTTCTGTAAAAAAGGAAGGTCTAATGAGTAGGTCGTGTATGAGTTCACACCACACATTAACCTTTGGGGAATCCCTTTGTGCCTCACTGTATTCATTGGGGTTTTCAGATCCCCATATGCGCATATTCATTGGGGTTTTCAGATCCCAATATGCGCACATTAGGGCGATTAACAATGCCAGAAAGATGAAATGATACTTCGTCGAAGAACATTACTCAAAAGTACAGATATTTAGACTGGAAAATGGAATTATCTGAAATTAACCACACGCGCAGACGATATTTACAAAAGTAAAGATATTCAAACCTGAAAAGGAAAATATATAAGTTATTTCGTCAATAAATGCCATAAGTTTGTTTAGATCTTCATTATTTTATGAGTTATTAAACATCAAAATGGGTTCGGAATTTTATAAACACCCTGTATTATTCTTATATTCATCTTCGAAATCAATAGCCGAAACTCCTGCTAGAACAAAAGAAGCCTCATAACTTGTGTTCTGTAACAACTTATAATATGAATTATAATAATTCTCAGTTGAATCTTTCTCAGATTTCTTTTGTTAACCTTCTTTGCAAGAACACGTCTTCAAGCAGGAGAGCCATATGAAACGAAATGCACAAAACGCTGCTTATACACGAGTTTCTTGACTTTATAGCTTACTACATAAGTATTTTTGACAATTCGGAGAAAATCATTAATAATTTTTTCACATTTAGTAGAAAGGAATTCTATGTGCTTTTTCCATGTTAATTTTTGGTCAAGTTTGACACCGAGAACTTACTTTCTACAAATTCCAAAGAATCATCGAGTGTCATAGGAGCAATATTTGTAGTGAAATATTAAGACTGTCAAATATTAGACTGAATCACTGATTTTGCTAGTATCAGCATCAGCTCTACTATAGTTAATTTTTATCAGCACTAAGTCGAATCATTGGCTAATTAACTGATTATACATTATTGATGAACGCATAAACAGAATAAAATTGAATTATAATTCTCTGCTATAAATTTCATGCAACTCTTAATGAAAAGATTTCTAATTCGGACTAAAAACTACCGGATTTTAAATATTTACTGTAGGCATTTCATTATTTTATATAGTGTGCAAGATTTAAGTAATATTAATACACGAATAATGTATCCAATTTTCAAATACGTATGATGTTAACTTCTATTCATCAATATAATTTTAAAAAATTCATGTGAACAAGTATGCCCTTGATGAAAACTCAGGATACGCCTCTGACATTTTCCATCTAATAAAAGTAATGAGGCATCAAGAAGATAAATAAGTATTATCTACAAATGGGTCTATTTACATACAAATGATTAAAAAGCTCTTGTCTGTAATATACAGAGGACGGGTAAAATTTTGGATGAAAATTTGAAATCTTCCCAAAAAAATCAAATTTTAAATTTCATATTATAATTCTTACATTTAGATCTACATATTAACTATGAATTATTTTCACATCTATATAAATCCATTTTAGTTTGTAAGGTCTCTTGCCTATCGTTTGTGTGAAATCTGGAGAGTAGAGACTGCACAGAATAAGGGTTAAAAGTACTCTTTATTACACTCTTAAATTATTTACCATGCGTGAACTCGACGCTAAGAAACTGCGCCTCTGCTTGGGCCGTAACTGAAACAGTAAGAACTAAACTCAAAATTTGAAGATATTAACAAGTAGTAGAATTACGCTACAGGGCTCAGACCATCTTGTTTCCTAACACAGCGTTAATAAATTTAGTGGCAACAAAGTACTAGCTGTTACGCCACGTGTAACCAGCAATAACTGCTAAGCCGTAGCACAGAGTTTTCCCAAACTCTCTAACTTTTCCCCCGAAACCTTTTTTCTCCCACTGGTAGAATTTGCATTAATTCACGCGCTCTACCAAATTTAAATATTCTGCCACTGACCGGGTGGGGGGCTTATAGGGAACGAAGGCTTATAGGAAAGGACTTCAAATTAAATTTAACTGGTTATTTAAAATAAATATAAATCCCTACAAGCTATTACTTATAATAAAACTCCTTTAAGACGACCACCCACCTTTCCAGATGGTTTTTGTTCTGTAGTTTCGGTCGGTTTGGTGTGGGGATATTTAGAACTAAAGTTTATTTATCTCCTCAGAAATGCTGGTCGCTTTCAGATGTGATGCTTCAACGGAGGCGGTCGCGAAGAGAAGTTTAATTGCATTTTCAGATTTAAACAAATCCATTTATTTGTCTTCGTAAATCCATTTAAATTATAAACTAATTTATTAATGATATTAATTCTCGTTTCTAACATTATTGGAATGTTATAATGCTAACACGTTTGCAATATTGAGACCACAGCGAACGTTTTCATCGCGATTACCTTCCTAAGACGATCACCTCTGAAAGTAACCGCTATTTCTGAGAAAGTAAATTAAGATTTACTATATCATATGACATCTTTAAGACAATGATTATCATAGAACACTAAAATTATCCGCAACCGTGAGCGGTCCGCTTAGAGAAGAATTCGCTGTGTATGGTTTTCTATTTGCAGAATAAACGCATTTTTGTCGCAAAAATATTTTAGTAGCTAGCAGATGTCACCGAAAACGGAAAGAGAGAACATATATGTAGTAATACTTTCTTTCCAAACATGGCTTTATTCCCCTTGACACAGAAGAATGGAAAAAAAATATTGAACACCAAACTGTAAACATCCTATTTTGTTTCGTCATTCAGAATGCGTTGGAAATGCAAATCAAAGACCTTTGCAGACCGAGAACAAACGGATTTGTGTAGAGCTGGCAAAACTAGATGCGATATGTATGAGAACAAAAAGGGAAATGTTTTGGAAGTTTGCCATCGTTCTTTTTTGGTGTCTCCACAATTTTACATGCATCAAAAAGTTAAAAACAAAAATAATGGTTCGTTTTTATTTGCTCGTACATGGAACCTCTGATAATAAGTGAAAAGAGAATATTTTGATAATCAAAACATTACCTTTTGATATATCTGTTTTTTATATTATGTTTTTATATATTAAATACTAGCGGAAGTATCCGACGCCAGTTACGTTAGATTGAGAGTAATGCATCTAGCAACAGAGAGAACGATACCGCTGTAATCCTTCTCTAATAACGAAGCAAAATATACGATTCATAGTCATACATTTTTCAGTCTGATGCGATATGAAACCCACATAAAAAATTTCCATAGAAAAATAAGCTAATTCTCTCTTATTATATCAGCAGCAATGGCACGCAGTTTTTAATTATTTTCGTCTTTCTGATCAAGTGGTCGTAAAAGCTCAAGTTCCATCCAATATTTCGTCTGTATTCAATTTTAGTCGATTAAATGTGGCAAAAAATTGATCTTAATTGATCAGAAATCAATCCTGTGAACAAACAAACAACCACACAAACAGATATTATTCTTTAGATATAGATTTTGTAAAATTTACAAATTTTTGATTAACAGACTCTACGATTTAAAAGCGAGCAGTAGCAAGACTTTTCGAAATAAAGCATTTTTATCTCCAACGCGCGACAGTGTTGCCACTCGGAAAAATGAGTGCGAAAATTAGCGCTTTCAGAGTTTTTAGTCTAAAGGGGCTTTGTCCCTGAGGGACTATTGTTTTCGTTTTGCGATTTTGCGTTGAATCGCTCTGAATGTCCGTTTCACTTTTCAAACTGTTGCCACCAAATAATATCTCCCTGTATTAATATTTGCAGACATCAAATGATGAAGAATCTGCATAAATGCATGTGTGTTTCTCGCATTGTAATACAACGACGGTACCTAGAGTCATCCAATTTTGAATGACGTAATCCTACTGCGAATATGGGCATCTGGAAGACCAAATTTGAAATTTGGAGTTTTTTTTATTATCGATTTCATATTTTGTAAAACTTTAAGGAATTTTTGATTAACAAATTCGCGGATTTCAAAGCGAGCAATGGCAACGTTGTACAGAAAAAAAAAACATTTTTATTTCCAGCGCGTGAGACTGTGTATCGGAAGTTCTAAAGATATGATTAATTTAAAAAATATTTTGCGATATTATGCTCTTGAACTGAATTTCATGATTTAAATGCGAAGAACATAATATTTAATAAATAAAGGTAACACACAAAATGTTAAAAAAAAAAAAAGTCCCTTTGGACGTAATTTAAAATCTGAAACCTTTCAAATTTTCTTTTTTTACTTATTTTTTTAAATTAATATTTCGGCTGATTAAAGTCGTACGAAGACGGGAATAGTCAAAATGGCTTCCCACGAATTTTTGGAATCGGGAATAATGTATTTAATGTTTGGAAATGCTATTTTTATTTCATGGTAAAACTTCGAAAGTTTAAACTCTAGAATTTGAAAACGAGCAGTGGCAACAACTTTCGAAATAAAGCAGATTTTTATCTCTAGCTTGCGAGACTGTTGCCACTCGAAAAAATGAGGGCGAAAATGATAGTTTTTTCGAGCTTTTAATTAATATCTCTGATTTTAGCTACTTTTTTTTCGGAAAAGGTAGACGTGGATTTCTTTCAGGACCTAGAAAATAATTGTAGAAAGTTTGGTGACGATAGCTGTAGTAGTAACTGAGTTATTAGAGGTCAAACCAACAGACGTTCTTCTTTATATATATAGATTACCTTTTTATGTATTTTGTATATTTCTCAGCAAAACCTAGGAATCTCCATACTAACCAGATGCCTTCATGCGGATCATATGATGAATGATCGCAGACTTTCTTACTTTCGATTCTGACCCTTTTTGGGAGTAAATGTGTAGAAATATTTCACGTTATGCGCCCGTATTGCAGTATTTCCAAGAGCTAGAATACATCGGGTAAAATATCCGATAATCGCGGCATACAGAAGAATTGGAGCTAGAGTCTGAAATTATCAAAATAGATTGCGTTTAAAAACTTCACAATTTTAGAACGGGTACAAACATTATTTTTAATAACATTATTAAATTTTATGCCATTTTATATACAATGAATGTATAATCCTCACGATCTTTGCAAATGATCAAAGTACTTCTGGAAACAAAATTTAAAAATTAGACATCACTTATCAACTTCACGTCTTTCGGAGACCACATCCGCATAAGACACAAACAAACAAAACAAAAAAAAAAAAAAAAAAATAGCCCAAAGGGCGTTAGCCCACAAGGGCTACTAATTTCGTTTTGGCATTTTGCGTTTGATTACTTCCTGCGTTGACTCACTTTTCAAACTGTTGCCACCAAATAGTACAGCCCTATATTATATTTAAAGAAATTAAATAATGAATAATCTGCATAGATGTATGTATGTTTCTCGCATTGTGATAAAACAACGGTACCTAGACAATCAAATTTTGAATGACGTAATCCTACTGCGAATATGGGCATCTGGAAGCCCAAATTTGGAATTTGTTTTATGACCCATTTCATATTTTGTAAAACTTTAACAATTTTTTAAGGCTATTCATGGATTAAACGAGATGAAAATGCGGTACCTGCTTTTAAATCTACCATTATTGCTGAAAGGATCAATCATTTAATAAAGTTGTTTCAAGCGCTACATTTAGTTGATCCTCTAGATAAAGGATAGAATGTTTTGCAAATTATATCTTCATCAGTGAAAGGTATTTTGTTTTGATAAATATTCATGAACAAGGCAAATATTATTCAGTGCAAATTATTGGATTCAAATACAGATGCTTTTCATCTGTATGGATAGCTGCCAACATTCCCAGGTTTTAATTTTTACCTTCTCAAAAATAAATGACATTTATAATGTAATATAATGTAATCCTCCAACGAATATGGGCATCTGGAAGCCCTAATTTGGAATATGTTTTATTAACTATTTCATATTTTGTCAGACATTAAAGAATTTTTGGTTAAAAACTCAGTGATTTCCAACGTGGAATGGCAACACTGTACGGGAAAAAAACATTTTATCTCCTGCGCGCGAGACTTTGTATTGGAAATTCTAAAGGTATGCTAATTTTAAAATTATTTTGCGATAATGCTGTTGAATTGAATTTTTTGGTTTAAGTGCGAAGACCATGATATTTAATAAATAAACCAAAACGTTAAAATAACGCGCCTCTTGACGTAATGTAAAATCTAAAATCTTTCAGATTTTTTTAATATCTTTTTTTAAAAGGTTTGTAAAATTTTAAATAATTGTCACGCGTGTTTGCTAAAACAGGTACAGTGAACTAACTTTCTGTGGGATGACCACCCAAGATTCCAAATAATTTTGTTCTTTTGTGGAACTGGTCGTCTTTGAGAAGTGATGTCTAAAACCGATGCTCATTTCTAATCTCAGAAATACTAGTCAGTGTTAGAAAGTATTGTTCTGAACAGGTGGTCGTCGCAAGAGGTTTCACCGTTAATACTGTAAACTATCTGTTAGATTCGACGTCGAAAATTACTTAACATTTGTCTAGAAAAGCTTCTATGTTCGAAATTTTCTCATCATTTTTAACCTACTTTCTGATATGTTAACGAATTCAGGTTTTACACACATACTATTTGTCGATAACGATGAAATGTCGTGGAACAATGATTTTCAAAATTCGATTTAAATTTTTTTATTTTGTGTTTAAGCGATTTTTTATACAGATTTTCGTTTATCCAACAAACTAAAAAAAAACAATTTTTACTATTTGTGCCATTCAGTAGACAAAAAAAAAATCTTTTAAATGAAACTGGTGTGAAAATTTTAGCTTAATTTCAAAATTTAAGCGAATTTTCGAAAATCGTTTGATTTGTTAGATTATTTGATGCCCCTGATTTTAACATTTTAAGATCTAAAAATGTATCGGACATAATGATTTGAAATTTTCACAGATTATAAAATAAAACTTCTGCCCCTTTTTATATAAGAATGAAAAAATCTGATGTGTACACCACATGGTTTCCTTGTACGGAATGTTAAATTATACGCACTTTTTCCTGTATTTCATTTAAGCTTATGGAATTGAATTCAATCTACTTCGTCGATAGCGCATAAACCACAATAGAATAAATGCAGTCTGTAAAATTCACCATATTTGTTTACCACAGAGACACTCTGGCTCTAGGTTCACCTACGGCGTTACAGATCGTTCATTTTATGACTCAGAATGCCCAAAAATTTTAGCATCCGAAAAATTATCTAATCTTTGTCACGTGTTATATTCAAATACTATAATAAATCTAAAACGATGTATAAAAGAAATTAAAGAAATAAAAGAGGAACAGTTTTTCACAGACGATTCAGCGCCGCTGACCTAACGCGTATGCGCTACTCGTAAACATTCTCCTCTGTCCGAGATAAACTGGAGAAAATATTTGCTACTAATAACGAAACACTTATTTCCTCGAATTTCATTAGAGATATATTTCTCATTCAATTAATTACGTTCTCACTTGGAAAAATGAGGACGAAAATTAGCGTTTTCAGCGTTTTTAATTAATATCTCTGGTTTTAGCTATTTTATTTTGATTTTCCAGGACCCAGAAAAGAATGGTAGTAAGTTTGGTGACGATAGCTATCGTAGTGACTGAGTTAATCGCGAACAAATACACAGACATCGGAAGTCCCCGATGCCAGTTAAGTTAGATTGACAGTAATGCATCTAACAACATAGAGAACGAACGTTACCGCTGTAATCCTTCTCCAATAACGATGCAAAAATTACGATTCATTATCATAATTTTTCAGTCTGATGCGATATGGAATCCACATAAAAAATTTCTATAGAAAAATAAGCTAATTCTTTCTCATTATATCACCAACAATGGCACGCAGTTTTAAATGTTTTTCGTAATTCTAATCAAATGGCCGTAAAAGCTCAATTTCCATCCGATATTTCACCTATATTCAATTTTAGTCGATTGAATGTGACGAAAAATTTATCATAATTGATCACAAATCAATAATGCGAAGAAACACACAAACAGACATTCTTCTTTATATGTATAGATTTTGTAAAACTTAGAAAGTTTTTATTAACAAACTTTATGATTTGAAAAGCGAGCAGTAGCAACACTTTTCGAAATAAATATTTTTATATCCAACGCGCCAGACTGTTGCCACTCGGATAAATGAGTGCGAAAATGAGCGCTTTCAGAGTTTTTAATTAATATTTCGGCTGATTAAAGTCGTACAAAGATGGGAATAGTCGAAATGGCTTCTCAGGAATTTTTGGAATCGGGAATAATGTATTTAATGAATTTTGGCAAATGTTATTTTTATTTCATTGTAAAACTTAGAAATTTTTTATTAACAAACTCTAGGATTTGAAAGCGAGCAGTGGCAACACTTCTCGAAATAAAGCAGATTTTTAACTCCAGTTTGCGAGACTGTTGCCATTCGGAAAAATGAGGGCTAAAATTAGCATTTTCAGCGTTTTTAATTAATATCTCTGATTTTTGCTATTTTATTTTGGAAAAAAGTGGACGTCGACCTTTTGCAGAACCTCAGAAAAGAATAGTAGAAAGTTTGGTGACGATAGCTATCATAGTGGCTGAAATATTAGAGGACAAACAAACAGACTTTCTTCTTTATATATGTATATATATATATATAGATAACAACACTGATAAATAAATGTGTTTATTGCTTTTAAATCGCGTAGTTTGCCGAGCGATAAATAAAATAAATTTGAAAGCAAAATTAAATATCTCACGCTTTGACTATTGGCAACATACAGGCGCGTAAAAAATAAAAATATTATATACTAGCCGCTGCGCGGCCAGCCTTCGTCTGGCTTTTAAGTGTGCCAGAAAAATGCTTAAAGAGAACACCAAACATTAAATTTGAAAACTGCACAGAATTTTACTCTGCAGAGCAATTTTATCGAAAAAGAAACAAACGAAAACGGAAAAAAAATCAGTTAAAAATGCATTACATATAAAAAGCATACAACGAAATAAGCAATATCCCTTAATACAAATATTAATTATCCTAATAAATAAATTAACCAACTTCCCTTTGCAAAATCTTAAGAACTTAAATGGTATAAACAGATTAAGAACTTAAACAGATTAAAAAATATCATGCAAAACTTATTTATAATTAAAATTATATATAATTAAAACGTAATATTACAATGAAATAAGCAATATCCCTTGATACAAATGTTAACTATCCCTTGATACAATGTAATTAAACAATTTACCGTTGCAAAAAGAAACAATTTTTTAATTTCTTAAAACTTTTCAGTCTCTTAAAGACAGTAACATAAGAAATACGACGAAAAATTGTTGCCAAACCGAAATTTTTAAAAGAATAAAACTATTCAAAATGATGCAATTTTATCAAAAATCTATCAACAGCAATAAGAAAGGAAAATTGTTGCCAAAACTACATTTTAAAATATCTGAGATGTGAGAAGTGTATTCGGAAGCTTCATTTAAAAAATTTTAAAAAAATACAAAATATTATTATTTTTCCAAAATTCCTTTTTTAAAAGGAGTCGAAAGGATTAAAGTTCAACGTGTCCAAAAATCAAAGGAAAATAAACAGCACATTTTTTAAAATAAGTTTTTTTTAAAAAAATTCCGCTGAAAAGGTGTTAAGCTCACCTTCCTAAATAAATTCGTATTTAATCGATTTATTGAAATACGAAATTTATTTTAAGTTCGTAAAATAGCTAAGTGTCTACGCTTCACGACGATGTAAAAATGAAATGTATAGAGTGAAATCTCGCTTTCCTGTAGCCCATTATGTCTCAAAATGACGCGATTTGGTCACAAAACATAAAATAAAAAAAATTCTAATTCGAATTTCGAAAAAATCGCTTCGAGGTGCACTGGCTCTTGTGTAGATACACCTATGTACCAAATTTCGTGGCCCTGGGTCTATTAGCTTACTCGCAACACGAACGAAAGACACACACACACACACACACGCACGCACACACACACACACACACACACACACACACAATTAATTCAGTTCTCACTTCGCGACAAGGCAAAAATACATAAAACCTCTTATTTAAAAATTGATATAGAAAAACATAAAACACTAAATACAGTTAAACAAATAAAAAACAATTTTTACAATTAAAATTAGAGTTCCTGCGCAAAGACAAGCAATTCGGCTAGCAGGCAAGAAGGCAAATTTTTCGGTGCACGAAATTAAAAATTTCCTTTTGTCCCACTCGGCAAAAAGACACTGAAGGTGCATAAAGACTTTCACTATTCTGCTAAATTTCAAATGTAAACAAATATGACTGCTATGGTAAAAAAAAAATACACTTAGCCGCACTTAAACAGGTTTTAAATTGTTAATAATTCTACAGCTATTGCAATCAGATTAACTAAAGCATAAAACCCTTAACCGAAAGCTAAGAACAACATAATGCAATCATTTTTAAAGCAGAAAATGAGCTATTTACCAACATATAAGAATAAGAAAACTGAGCTCACTGAACGGAGTAACAGAGTGGGTATATAAAAATATATATATATATACATACTTTTGGTGCAGCCAATTGCAACCAAAAAGGGAGGGGCACAACTACGTATTATAGCAGTCGTATATACAAATTTTCAACGCTCTGAGACTACTCGTTTTTTAGTTATGCAAGATATATACATGCATACGTACGTACATATGTCACGATAAAATCTCTTCCGAATCCATTTTAAGTCAGTTTTATAATTTTGTTTTTATAAACGTTACGTACGTACGTATGTATCTCACATAACTCAAAAACGAGTAACCTCAGAACGTTGAAATTTTGAATATAGGACTGCTATAACATGCGGTTATGCACCTATGTTTTTGGTTGCAATCTGCTATACCAGAAATATATATACCCACTCTGTTACTCTGCTCCACGAGCTCAGTTTTTTTATTCTTATACGTTGGTAAATTGCCCATTTTTTGCTGCTTTAAATATGATTGAATTATCTTCAGATTAAGGTTTTTATGCCTTCAGTTACTCTGCAAGCAATAGTTGTAGAATTATCAACAATTTAAGTGTTTTAAGTGCGGTTAAGTTTAATTTTTTTACCACAGCTGCCATATTTGTTTACATTTGAAACTTAGAAGAGTATTGAATTACGTCAGCTTCTGCACTTTCAGTGTCTTTTTGCCGAGTGAGACCAAAAATAAACTTTCAATTTAGTGCACCGAAAAATGTGCCTTCTAGGCCGCTGGCCGAATTGCTTGTTTTTGCGCAGGAGCTGTAATTTTTGTTGTAAAAACTGTTTCTTAAATTGTTTTAACTGTATTTGTGTTTTATATTTTTTATATTTTTCAATTTTTAATAAAGATATTTTGAGTTGTTTGTATTTTTGTCTCGTCGCGGAGTGAGAACTGAATTAATTAAATGAGAAATATATCTCTAATGAAATTCAAGGAAATGCGTTTAAAGGAAATGCAGGAAAAAATGCGTATAATTTAATATTCCGTACAAGGAAGTCATGTGGTGTATATATATCAGATTTTTTACTTTAATACGGCTGCATTTATGTCAGCTAATAACAAACGTTGACAGGCTAAATCATTCAAACACGAATAACTACATTCAAACATGAATTTCTATAGATACACATCAAAAGTAAACAAAAAATAGAGTAAAAGAAATCAATTACTGGTAGTTACGAGGGGTAAAAACAAAATGTCATACAAGGGCAATGGTATAAAATATATACCGGTTCTCAAAAGTCATCATTTCAATCTAGAATTTTTTAGGCATCCATTTTGTGTCCTTAGAGTCCATAAGTTACAGTTCATGCAAAATTTTACTACAATTTTAATTCTTTTATACGTTGCCCCTCAAAAGGTTAATGTGAGCATTTGTCCATGTCAGCATATTTCTATATGAGTTTTGTCCATGTGAACAGACTTCTAAATGAGTATTTTTCCATGTGAGCTTTTTTCTGTGTGGACATATTTCCGCATGGGCTTTTTCTTGTGAGCATTATTCTGTGAGTATTTTTCTTATGGGCTTTTTCCCTGTGGTTATTTTGGCCCACCAGCGGCCGAGCGGTAAAGACGCTGAACACTGGTAGTTCGGTCCGAGGTTCGAATCCCGCGAACGGGCTGGCTGCATGGGTGTTTTCGTGGTTTTCCCCATGTGTAACGTGCATACGAGCCAGTTTCCCTTAGAAAGTCCTCCACGAAGGCATCCCTCCCTTTAGGCAGATAGCCCTCGTGTGCTTTGCCATAATTGAATATATTTGAATAACCCCAACCCCCCTGTGGTTATTTTTACGGTCACCCCATTTTTCCTAGCATGAACACCTCTAAAAGTGACCGGTATGCCTAAGAATATAAATAAATATTGTGTCTGAAATGATCTACTACAGAAAAGGCCAAATTATCCGAAAGCAAGGGTAGTCATATTAGAGAGGGTTCATTGTATAAAATTTTAATAAAATTATTTAGCCCATTTCCGCTAGATGTAAAAGAGATCAATCATATCTGCACTAAAACACTTTCTTTATGTTGCCAAGTTTAATGCCTTACCTAGTACACAAGCAGCTAGGCTGGAGCATAGACTATTTTATGTTAAACATTGATGTTATATCTAGATAATTCATTAAAAAAAACTGATTACACTTTTTTAAAATTTGTTTCCATTATTAGCAAACTGGGAAAAAACAGAAATCTGGAAACTTCAAATAAAAAACTGAAAAATATTAAAAAATTAGAAAACGTAAGATGTCATATAAATGTGAAACATCACAACATAACCTTCGTACTTAGATTTTGGTTTAGCGCCTGAAATAGGATAGACTTACTATTAGTTAAATGAAATGGAATAGGAAGTTAAACAGCTAGGATACACTTAACTATTTAAAGACTAATCCGAAGAGATACTGTAGAACATGAAATCATTATTTAAAAAACATTCCTAATAGTTGTAGAGTCATTAGGATTTATTCGGAAGCAGGAGAAGGGAAAGTGAGCAACGCCTTCGCCGGGAATCGAACCACGGACCTCTGGGTTACGCGTCGAGCGTGTTGACCACTACTCCACGAAGGCATACGAAGAAGGCGGGAGAAATACTTTATATAGTAACCAACGTCAAACGATAGGGAAGAAGCTACCACGATATCATTAGCCCAAAAGGGCGTTAGCCCAGGAGGACTGTTAAGTCTCGAAATGGCATTTTGTGTCGAACCACTACAAGCGGCTGTATGGCTTTTCAAACTGTTGCCACCAAATATTATCGCCTGGTTTTATTATTTAAAGAATTATGACGAATCTGCATTAATGTATGTATGTTTCATGCAATGTGAAAAAACAAAATACCTAGAGCCATCAAATTCTGAATAACGTAGTCCTCCACCCGAATAGGGGCACCTGGAAGTCCGAAAACTCAATCACGAATTTGTTTTATTATTCATTTCCTATTTTTTAAACTTTATCGAATATTTGATTAAGAAATTCAACGATTTCAAAGCCAGGAGTGGCAACACACCGCGCGGAATAAAATATTTTTATCTTCAGCGCGCGAGACTGCCTACGGAAATTCTAAAGATATGCTGTTTTAAAATATTTTAAGCCCAAAGGGGTGTTAGCCCAAATGCTATTGACTCGTGTATGTATGTGTAAATGAAAAAGCGCCCCTTTGGGTGTAATATGAAGTCTGAAAAGTTCAGGGTTATTTTTTATTGTTATTTTTTCTTTGTTATAAATTAATGCGAAATGGAGATGTTTGCATTTATTTAACAAAGAAAACAATTATTTAAAAGCGTAACTTTCTTTTTACTGGATATCTTACGCTCGGGACTTGAAAAAAGTGTTTCCCGCTAGTGAAATTTCAAGATTCCGCTTTACCAGACATGGAATTCAGGCACTAAAAGTTCTGATTTCTTTAATTAAAAACAAAAATAAAGAAATAAACAAAAACTTTCATTCAGAAAATCAAAATTCTACGAAGAGATTACTATTTTGCGTCTAGGTTCACAAAATCGTTTGGCAGAGCTTCTGTTCTTTTAAACCTGCTTAATTTTTCTTTTATTTTATTCATTCATTTTCTTCTTTGCGATGTTTTTCTCTCAATAACAGAAACATTAAATATTTTTCTTAATTCCCAGATAAATATTTTTAGTGCATAGCTCGATTAACAGGTAGAATTCTCAGTTGAATAACATTATTAACGCAATTTCGCTATTGTGTGCGTCCGTGTATACATACGTCTAAATTAAATAAATAATTTTAGCGTAAAATCGTATCTCATAGACGTTAAATGTGTTTCTCGGGAATAAATCCCTATCGACTTTAAATTAAAATCCTCTTTTAATAATATGCAGATCTTTCCGAAAACAAGTAATTGTAAATTCAGTAACACAGCAATAATTTTCCAGGAGAAGACTTCGTATACTAATCGCCGTCGTGACTACAAATATTTTTATTACTTCTCTAGAGATTTTAGCGTCATTATGAATAGGAAATTAAAATCTGATTAAAGTTATCACGACTGTTTGCAAGAATCTTTCGTAAACATTTGTATGTGCATAAACTTAACTAAAACGACATATGTAGTTCACTTACTATATTTTTATAAGCAAATTAATTGTAACTGCGTATTTGCTTAAAGTTTTTGAAAGTAGAAGTGGTATGTTTGTTTCTAAGGAATATGATGTTTGGGGAATGAAATTATTAAAATTTCGAAATTGTTCCG
This sequence comes from Stegodyphus mimosarum, assembly GCA_000611955.2. Classification (NCBI taxonomy): domain Eukaryota; kingdom Metazoa; phylum Arthropoda; class Arachnida; order Araneae; family Eresidae; genus Stegodyphus; species Stegodyphus mimosarum. Next base: position 190,895 of record KK115151.1, read on the forward strand.
AGTTTTGATTTAGCAATTTAAAACTGTGTCTAAGAACGAATATTTAGCATGCATTATCTTTCTTATTAAATGAATGTTTAGCATGAATAATCTCTATTATTAAGTAATGAAGAATCTGTATATATTTCTGCGAAATGCCCGATGGCTACATGGTGAGATAGCTAAACGGAAGCTTAGGGGTACCAGAAAGTGGCAGGTAAAGGCAGGGTGCCAGATTCGAAGCGAAATTATCCATTTGGCGATATGTCATAGACGGAGCGAGAAGATTCTAGAACGCATTCTTATCGGGAATATTCTCGAAGGTAGGTTAAAACTATATATACCCTGCTTGTCCTGGAAGAGAGTAATATCTTGAGTTCAGAGATTAGCTTGACAGCGATCGACCGAGTCGGGAGCAGTACTTTAGTGCTTTGCCGTGAAGCGGTCTTCACCGTTACAGCCTGAAAGTTGTGTTGCTGAAGGTTTAAGCATATTTGTACTAGTTTTTGGACTAATGTAAAGGCGTCTTTGGAACTGTCCTGTGTAATAGTGCCTGCTGGCGAATAAATTGTGTTTTGATTCTTCAAGTATTGTCATTAATAACTCCATTTCCACGAACCCGTAGAAGGCAACTATATATATATAATGTTCTTTCGAAATTGTGCCAAAAATTGTTAGGTACGTACGGGTTCAAAATAGATTCAATGCACACAGAGCCGATGATAGCTTGATGAAATTTATTTTTTCAAAAGTACTTTACAGCTCTGGAACGTTTCACACAAAATCTTCTCACAATGACAGAGCACAATTAGTAGTTCACATTTTAAACTACTAAGAACATTGAACAGAAAACAGTACGAAAGCTCACACAGTAATCTCTCAGAACAGTCAATATTCTGAGCTAAATTCTGAACTCAGCTCCGATCTAAACTCAAAACTGATGCTCTCTTCAGTTTTATATAGTTCTTCCCCATCCGCCAAGAAATTTACACTACTTTCGATTTCTCAAAATTGCTAAAAGGCATACACAGTTAAAGTTACATAGAGCGGAATACACTTACAGTTACATAGGGATCATACCAGTTACAATTGTTCAAGGGATCGCGGTAAAACGTCGCCAAATATTCAATAAGCTTGGTGACTTTTGGCGAATTCTCGCCAGATTCGACGATACCTCAATGTTAAAGGGACTTATCCCTGTAACTCTGTTTTTCCGATGATACTTCGCACTCTGAAGCCAACAGATACTACAATGTATATATAAATCCGCTAAAATTATTTACATATATACAGTTATGTACATAAATTATTACATATATAATTCGTAACAGTATGTAACGTTCTCGCACTGTGGAAAAAATGATGTCACCCAGAGCCACCAAATTTTGAAAACATATTGCGATCGTCTGCTTGTTAAGTATTTTTTTATTTTCTTATAATCATGTTAGCTTTAAATAAATACAAACGATATTTTAGTGGCATAATTTGTGACTGGCAACAATATTTAATTTCAGTTTATTACTGTTCTAAAAAGAATATTAAAAAAAAATTTCTATATTAGAATTTTGAATTCTCTCGATTTGCCTAGATGAATGCATGCTATGAACCAAAACGTCTTTATTTGAAAATTTTTTATGTGTGATGTTTTTGACTTCTTTGTACGAAGTAAAGGAAGTATTGTAATCACGAAAAATTCCGGGTACCCCTATTTCAACGAAAATATCCATTTTGACCGCTATCGAATGCAATTTAATGATGTTTTTGCGTGACATCTGTACGTAAGGACAGAATAAAGGACTCTTTTTCTTCAAACAAATTATAAAACTGATTTAAAATGGATTCTGAAGAGATTTTTTTTCGTGACTTCTGTACATACGTATGCATATAAATATCTCGCGTAACTCAAATGGAGTAGTCTCAGGACGTTGCAATTTTTTATGTAGGACTGCTATAACATGTAATTGTGAACCTCCCTTTTTGGTTACTAATAGACCGCACCAAAAGTATATAAATCTATATATATATACATATACCCACTCTGTTACTCGGCTCAGTGAGCTGTGTTTTTTTATTCTTATATGTAGGTAAATTGCGCATTTTTAGCTTTAAAAATGATTGAATTATGTTGTTCTTATGTTTCGATTCAGGTTTTTCTGTCTTTAGTTAATCTGCATGCAATATTTGTAGAATTTTCAACAATTTAAAAGTTTTTTAAATGCGGCTAAGCCTACTTTTTTTATCATAGCAGACATATTTGTTTACATTTGAAACTTAGCAGAATTGTGAATTAATTCTTTCTGCATCTTCAGTGTCTTTTTGCCGAGTGGGACCAAAAGGAAACTTTAACTTTGTGCACCGAAAAATCTGTCGTCTTGCCTTCTTAATTACTTGTTTTAGAGTAGAAACTGTAATTTTAATTGGAAATTTTTTTTAATTATTTTAAATGTAGTTGGTATTTTATGTTTTTCTATAGTTTTCAATTTTTAACGAAAATATTTTGAGTTTTTATTCATTTTTGCCTTGCCGCGAAGTGAGAACAGAATTAATTGAATGAGAAATATATATCTAATGAAATTCAAGGAAATAAGTGTTTTATATTAGCAGCAAATATTGTCGCCAGTCTGTCTCGGACAGAGGATAATGCTTACGAGTAGCGCATGCCCATTAGGTAAGCGGCGCTGAATCGTCTGTGAAACACAGTTTCTTTTTTATTTGTTTAATTTCTTTTGTACATCGTTTCTGATTTATTATAGTATTTGAATAGAACATGTGGCAGCAATTAGATAATTCTTCAGATGGTATCATTTTTGTGCATTCTGAGTTATGTAATGAATGATATGTAACGCTGTTAAGTGAATCTAGTGCCAGAGTGCCGTTATGGTAAATAAATATAGTGAATTTTAAAGAGCGGATTTACTGTATTGTGCTTTATGCGATATCAACGAAGTAGATTTAATTCGATTCAATAAGTTTAAAATGAAATGCTGGAAAAAAAGGGGCATAAAAAATGGAAGTCATGTGGCGTACACATCAGCCTTTTATTAAAAAAATTCTGTTTTAGAGCTTTCTAGTGCTTCGGGTCCGGAGATAGATAGAATAGTAGCAGAAAATTCGGTGAGATTTTCGAACTGCACCTTACACACATAGTACTCCCCCAAATTTGAGGAGCTGGAAGTCGGAATTCTAAATTTCGAATTCTTTATTTTTATTTTATTTTTTTTTAATTTTATGTTTTGAGATATTGAGATAACTAAACGCAATTTCAAACGATTTAAAAGCAATGCGTTGCCACTTAGCAAAGTGCAAGATATTTGTCTTTCAAATTTAGTCAACAAACTTGGCGATTTAAATGTGTTGCCTCCTCCTGAAACGAAATATTTTTATCTTTCACAAGGCAATTTATTTAATTGCTCTTTCAAATCCAAACTATGTGATATGAATTAACAAACTAAGCGATAGAAAATGTGTCGGGTAAAAAGAGTGATAACATACGATGTCAAGGTATTTCGTAATTATTTTTTTCCACAACGGAAGGTAGTTTAATTCAATGCAATCTGGAATATAAAAGTTTTATTAAATTTTCTTTTAAAAATAAATTAAATGCGCAACCATTAAAACTCTGCTTCTCGCATACTCCTGCTGAGATTCGAATAATATAAACGAAAAGACTTTTCTTTCTGTTTGGAAGTGTGTTCTTTTTCTGAATGCTGATTTGTGTTGCTATGTTGTGCTGTGACTTACCTCGCTCGTCTGACAGTAACAACAGAGCCAGCCTACAAAATTCATCGTAGCAAGGAGAGCAAGATTGCGCCTATCATTGGCAAGAACCTTGAGCACCATATCCTCTTCCCCTACCACCACCTCTCGAGAGGACTTTCCGCTCGACATACAGTGCTCCCATGCCGCAGAGACACTATACAAGCATCCATGCCTTCTCCGGAATTCGAACCTAAGCCCTACGGTACCGCATTAGACTCCCCTAACCATTATACCGCTGGGCCAAAGAACCTCTATGTAAAGAAGGAAAGGCTCCATAAACGTAATGTAAACCACTTTGTCTGCAACGCCGCTACAAAGAAAAGGGAACATTCGCCAAGGGATTTGGCGACGGAATCTGTTGGCGAGAATTTCCCCTCTGTGATATGTCGGTTCTTTGGTACCTAGCCGACATTTTCCCCCTTCGCGACGTGTATAGGAAATTGAGGAACACGGGTTAAGATGAATCGTTCTTTGACTTGCCGCGATAATTTAAACTCGGAAATGATGAAATATTAGGTGAAGTTTCACTTTCACTGGCTGTTGAACTTCCATTGTCCATATCGCTACTTGAAACCAAAGAACCTATTCTTTGTTTAAACTCTTGCTAAACGTAACGGTCAAACCTGTCCAAACCAGCTTTGACATTCAGCTTCGAGCTTTGGCTCTTTTTGGCGACAGATATTTCACGCATGCGCAGTTGTTTCCTTTTTCGTTGGAAGGGAGCCACTTCTGCTTCTGCGAAGTTTTCCTTCTTAACAGTACATATTCTTTGGCTGGGCGGAGAATGTTGATTTAATGTACACTGCAAAAAAAAAGGGGGGGAGCAGTTCTATATCTTCCGTTCTACTGGGCCGATTGACGAAATTCAAATTGCGTTTTTCATGTCTCGAAAGTGCGACTTGGGATATATATTAGATTTATATATAGCATTGTTCTAACATAAGTATTTTGACACAAAATGAGTCTTTTTCTGAAATAACATACCATTTTTTTTCCATATTTCGATTCTACGACTCAAATTATGCCTAAATATTATATTTTGTAAAATTTGGTGCGAAATTTACGGAGAAATTCAAAAATTTGACTTGGCGAATTTTTTTCACTGTTCGCCAAGAATAATTCATTTGGCGAACTTCTTAATACATGGCAACCTATTTTCCTATCCCTGCCATTGTGCAAGAGCGAAAAAAATGTCACATCGTTCCTACCCTTTTACATTGTGCATCAGCGGAAAAAAGTCATATCGTTCCTTTCAAATAATTTTAGCAAATTGCGTAAACCACATTATACGTTATTATCGCTTTCACCAAATATGCCAAATTTCAAAACGCGCCAACATATAAATTCACGTATATCTTCGAAACTTTTGAATAAAAAGATCTAATTTTTTGCAGGTATACTTAGGAATACATCTTTTGTAAGTTGATGGTAAAACTTTTATAGGTTATAATTCAAATTGTTTTCCAAAAATTCACAAAAATTATTTTAAAATACAAATTTTAAAGATAAATCATAAAAAAATGGGCGAATTTTATCTGGAGTGAACCTAAATTTCGAACTGTGAAAGGAGGAATCAAGTAAGTGTAATAAAATAAGAGATATTAATAAATACATACCAAATTAAATTAATACTGAGGAGCTAAAATTTTGAGAGCTCATTTTTTAAAAACTACTCGTGCGATTTTTACAAAACTTGGCAGTATAATTTGAGTCGTAGAATCGAATTATGGAAAAAACGTGGTATGTCATTTCAGAAAAGGTCTAATTTTGTGTCAAAATACCTGTATTAGAACAATACTACACAGTCCAGTCACATTAATGTGACCATCTGTCAAAAGCCAGAATAACCACCTTTCGCAGAGCGGACTGCTGCGAGACGTGCAGGAAGAGAGTCACATAGGTCCCTGAAGGTGTTCTCTGGGATGTTGAGCCATGCCGACTCTAATGCCGTGGCCAGCTGCGCTAGATTACGCGGTTGAGGATCCATGGCGCGAACAACTCGATCGAGATGGTCCCACAGATGCTCGATTGGGTTTAAGTCAGGTGAGTTTGCTGGCCAGGGGAGGACG
>KK115151.1:198150-208278 GCA_000611955.2 Stegodyphus mimosarum
CCCGTGGTGCACCACATTTGCCACGTCGCTGATTTTGGACAGTCCCATTTTGCCATGCACGGTACACTTTTGCCACGGCGGCACGCGAACAGTTCACAAACTCAGCCGTTTCGGAAATGCTTCCACCCTTGGCCCGAAAGCCAATGATCATGCCCTTTTGGAAGTCGGATAAATCGCTTCGTTTCTGCATTACGCCAACGATTGAAATGTTTTCCGAAGCCCTCACACACCCTTTATATACGCTCAACTGCACTGTGCTGCCACCTGCCTTCTGTGATTGGTTATTTAACTCTGACATGGAAAGTACGTGGTGGTCACATTAATGTGACTGGACTGTGTATATATAAATCTAATCGATATCCTAAGTAGCGCTTTCGACACACGGAAAAAGCGCTTTGAATTTTGTTAATCGGCCCAGTAGAACGGGAGATATAGAACTGCCTTCCCCCCTTTTTTTGGCGCAGTGTACATAACCAATTAAACTTATTCTCCAAATGAAACTGCTTGAAAATGCAGATAGTTCCCGTTCTAGAAAGTTTCATATTGTAGTTCTACGTATCTGTGTTTCTAGGAACAGCTGCATATTGCTTCTGTTTTTGAATGTAATAACAGCCAGTTATTACATTGCATGTAGGTCCCGTTCTAGAAAGTTTCATATTGTAGTTCCACGTATACGTGTTTCTAGGATCAGCTGCATATTGCTTCTGTTTGTGAATGTAATAACAGCCAGTTATTCTGTCAGTTTAAATATGGTCAGATGCTGTTAATCAGAAAGACATCATTTAGATAATGCCTGAAAGAGGCGTGGTTACTAGTTTCGAGAAGAGATAGACACAGATGGACGTCTGTAAACAGCTGATATTGCCCAGATAATGAGGTTAAGAATTTGGAATTGGCTTTTTGAGTCAAATCTTCCTGACTGAGGTCATCCGAGAGTAACTGCAGCAAACCATTGTTTATTATCTCTGACGGGATGAAGAAACCGTTACGTAACTGCTAAACGCTTGGCTTGGGGCCTCTAAACACCTATTGTTACTCGAATAAGTAGATTTGCCGAAGGTCTCACGACCATAGTCTTTCTGTAGGAAAAGAGCATTGCGCTGCATCCTGCTTTCTGTGTATTCCAGAGCAGTCATTTGCCTCCCTTATCAACATAATCAAGGTGACTGAAAACCTGGACTCTCGTATGAGTCCCAGCTTAGTTTATATATCGATTCTGCCCGTACTTTCAATCTGGCACGTTCTATCTTACAGGGTAATCCATGGAAGACATTGTTTCCTACATGGTAGTTGTTAACTTTTGAGAAGAGAATCATCGTGTTGCGTAGTTATGGCAGTGCTTCTGTAATCTTGCCAAGGTTTGTAGATGAGGTTCTGCATCTCCAGGTGAGACTGTTTAGAGGTTGTATGGATCCAGGTTGTTGTTGTTGTTTATGGATGACAATGCTGTATCTAATCGAGTTACTATGATGGCTTGATACCTTCAAACTGGGTTTATTGTTAGAATGCCTTAGTACAGTCATTAAGGTAGGAGACGTTAAAATGTGCAAAGCCCTCGTTAAGGCTTGAACTCCTGACCTTCCAACTGCTAGCCAGACGTGCTTTCCAGTTACACCACCAAGGCACGTTGTAAGGAGGGAAATTATCTTATAATCTTGGCTACCATATTCGCTTGACTTCACTCTTCTTGAGCATACATGAGATACAGGCGAATTGCTTAAATCTGTCCTAACAAAAGAATGGCTGTTAATTCCAGAGGTGTATTAGATTCCAGAGATTATCAGTTAGGAAAGACGCTAGGATGCATTTCCAACAGAAGAGATCACACACTCATAAAGAACGATATCCTAGAAATAAATAAATAATAGTAATAATAAATACATATATAAAAAATAAAAATTATCGTTTTTTTTTATTTACAGACACATACACGTTTCGAGAGCATTTGGGCTAACGCCATATTGTGCTAAAAATATTGAAAAACAACATATCTTTAGAATTTCCGATAGACAGTCTCTCACGCTGGGGATAAAAATGCTTTTATTCCTTACAGTGTTGCCACTCCTCGTTTTGAAATTGTTGAGTTTTTAATCAAAAATTCGTTAAAGTTTTACAAAATATGAAACAAAAAATAAAACAAATTGAAAATTCAATATTCGGCCTTCCAGGTGCCCATGTTCGGGTGGAGGACTATATTATTCAAAATTTGATGATTCTAGGTTTCTTTTTTTTTTTTTTTTTTTATAGGTTTTTTTTTTTTTTTTTTTTTTCAGAATGTGAGAAGCATACATACGTTCTTGTTTATTCATGTTATTCTTCATTATTTAGTTTCTTTAAATATGAGACAGGGAGATAACATTTAGTGGCAACAATTCGAACGTTTAAAGTGATTCGACGCAAAATGCCATTTTGAGACTAACAGCCCTTTGAGACTAACAGCATTTTGAGACTAACAGCATTTTGAGACTAACAGCGCTTTTGAGACTAACAGCATTTTGAGATTAGCCATTTGGGCTAATCATTATGACTTTTAAAAGGGAAATGATGCGATTCTTCACTGCCCTTTCTTGTAGCCCAAAAAACGTTAGCCCAGAAGGGCTATTAATTTCGTTTTTGCAATTTGAATTGAAAACTTTAAATGACGGTTCACTTTTCAAATTATTGCCACCAAATATTATCGCTCTATGTTATATTTAAAGAAATTAAATAATGAAGAATCTGCATAAATGTATGTACATTTCTAGTATTGTGATAAAACAACGGTACCGAGAGCTACCCAATTTTGAATAACGTAATATTTCATCGAATATGGGCATCTGGAAGCCCTAATTTGGAATGTGAAATTTGTTTTATTATCGATTTCATATTTTGTAACACTCCGACGAATTTTTGATTAAGAAACTCAACAATTTCAAAGCGAGCAATGGCAACATTGTACAGGGGAAAAATAAAAATTATCTCCAGCGCGCGAAACGGTGTATCGGAAATTCTAAAGATGCTCATTTTAAAATTGTGGGGTTTTACTTATTTAATTCCAATACTTAATCTTAGAACCCCACAAACACTAACAAGCGAATAATCACATTTAGTGTGTGAACAAACACGTAACACGTAAGAAGGGTTAGCTACCCTTTATTTCTCAAAATAAATACAATCACCTCCTAACTCAGAGTATACACAAGCCTCCACTTGGGCTTGAACTTAAATAATTATGAATTTAAACTAAACTAAGCTTAACTAAAGCTATGTGAAAGATATAGCCGAAGCTATCAGATTTCTAAGTAGTTGGCTCCTAAATATTAAGTAAATCGGCAAAGGCAGGTAAGGGCCTAAAGTGTGGTCAAGCGTAGTATCTAGGGGAGACGTAGCCAAATTGAAAACGCGCTTAGTCAGAAAAATCAGACTCTCTCTCTAAGTCGGCGAAACATCGACTTAAATAATACTCTTACTCATTTGCGTTAACTTCGTTTATGAATATATATTCTAGCAGGAAATTGCAAGCTGAAATTAGAATAAGATAGGAAAGATACAAAACTTAAAATAACTGTTAATAAACTTAGGATAAACCTTACAAAATTATTTTGCGATATTGCTGTTGAATTGGATTTTATGGTTTAAGTGCAAAGAACATTTAATAAATAAAGGTAACACAGAAAATTTAAAAAAAAAAAAACGACCCTTTGGGCGTAATGCATTTCAGATTTTACAGATTAAAAAGAAACTTTTAATTATTTACTTTATTTATTTATTTATTTTATTTTATTATTTTTTTGTACGTAGTTCGGCATTTGCAGCAATATTTTAACATAATTCAATTTTTAATCACGATAATATGCCTTTATAAATTATTACGTACAAAAGTTTCGTGCAAAGTTTCTTGCAACAAAAGGTTAATTTGAGCTTTATAATTATCTTTTGATTCAAAATTTGAGTGTAATTTCTTGCCATTTGTTTTGCAGATTGGAGTAGAATTGAAATTATTCGGATTCCAGATATTCAAAACTCCTGTTCTTCTTTCCAGGCAAACAAAATAAAACTTGTTAATTTATTTATGCGTCAATTAAATCTCAATTTAATTTAAATGAATAGAAACAAGATACGCGTTTTGTCTTATGCAAATGAGAACTATTATTCCGCTGTTTGCAGTACAGTAAAAACAGAAACAAGGTATTTGTTTAGATTTAGGCGGTGCGCAAATAACAATTCGCTTATTTATCTTAGTTACAATAGAAATGGATTGTGCTATCAAACAAATAGAAAACGTTTATTGTTTAAAGTATTATCATTCATTATTTAAGTTTTTGTTTAAAACAAATTTAAACATTTTAAATATTCATGGTTTAAGTTGGTCGAAATAGTTGTTGCGTGTTTTATTCTACGAGAATTGTTTCGCTTTGTTTTAACCGCATAATCTTTCTTAACTAAACTACAACGAACGAAAAAATAAGATTCTTCTATTTGTGTTATGTTTGTATTTTGTACACAAGAATCCGACAGCTTATTTGAATATCTGTGGCAGCAGTAGTTTGTCGTTCGAAACTTCGCGACATTTTCGTCCGGTCCCTGCATCACCGTAATAGGTATTGTAATTGAATAAATGTAATTGGCCATTATGTTAGCTATAACCGTAATTCGATACTCGTATTGCCTTCCAGCAATTTCGAGAAGCAGAAAGTAGTAGAAATATCTCTGCGGCCGGGTGATATTTATATAACCATATATATTTTTTACCATAAAATAACTAAAAGGAGAGAGAACATCTGCTCTCAGTTAATTGTTGTTGCTGCGGATTGTTAGTTTAGTGTGATATCTCCGGATTAGCATTTCTCTTTAGATGCGCTTTACATTGCGTTGTTTTTAACGTTCTTAGTAATTTGAAGTGCAACTACCAATTGTACTCTGTGATACTGTGAAAACCTGTACGAGTATTTCTGCGGGAAATTCCAGAGCTTTGAAGTGTCTCTTTTGATAAAATAAATTTTATGAACCTATCATCGGACCTGTGTGCATTCAATATTGTTGCGTGCGTACGGTTTCGTTATGGATTGCATGCACAAGTCGTTAAAAAAATTTATTCTTTCCACAAGAAATAAATTAAAATGCTGAAGTATTTCTTCACAGATATTCGCACAATATGACAATATCTCAAACGTTTAGCAAAAACTCAGTTCAAAACAGATAAAATAATTCTATCTCACAGCGAAATCGCTACAATCAATAACAGCATTAAGTAAACAAACAGCAGTTCGCTTTTTACAGCTACAACTACAACAGCAACAACAACAACAACTGAGATGAGGTGTTTCAATTCGGCTTTTATAAGCTTTTTAATTATCAATAGAACAATCTCGATTTTTCTAGATTTTTCTGGATGGCAACAGTCATTACGAGATATTTATTTATTAAGCATTAAATGCACGCGCTCTTTTATTTTTATTTTTTTTCGACGTAGCTTTCTCTTCAAAAGTCGTCTGCGTTGCACGGGGAAATAAAAGGAATTTTAATTACAATTCTAAATAAATAGCCAAATGAATGTGAAATTCGTAACAATATATTACGAACTCGTTACGCACGCAACAGTATTATTGTAATGTTTTATGTTGCTTTATTTGCTCACTAGCCGCTATGCGGCCAGCCTTCGTCTGGCTTTTAAACGTACCGGAAAAATGCCTAAAAGACACACCTGGGATCTATGGCCGCGTAAGTTCTTCCAACTTTTTTCTCTTTGTCAAGATTCCAACCCTCCTTTGTATACGGCCCTGATGTATCTCCAGAAAAACATATACATCTTGAATTTTTAGCAAATTAATTGCATGAGATGTGCGTTAAACATTTGTTAAAGCATAATATAAATCCCCGTTCTTAACACCATGACAACATAAAAAATTATATAAAAATTCTACAATAAAATTAAAATTTTTTAAACATTGTCTTACTCGATAGTTTGAATGATCCTTTTTTCTGAAATTTTGAAATGTTATGATACTTTAGGTAATCTTCTGAGGAAATGTGTCAGCAGTCACATCGCAGCCATTTAACTTGTATAAAATATTACAATGAAATAAGCAATATCCCCTGATACAAATGTTAATTATCCTAATAAAGTAATTAAACAATTTACCGTTGCAAAAAGAAACAACTTTTTAATGTCTTAAACTTTTCAGTCTCTTAAAAACAGTAACATAAGAAATGCGATTAAAGACTGTTGCCAAACCGAAATTTTTAAAAGAATGAAACTATTCAAAAATCTATCAACAACAATAAGAAAGGAAAATTGTTGCCAAAACTACATTTTAAAATATCTGAGATGTGAGAAGTGTATTCGGAAGCTTCATTTAAAAAATTTTTAAAAAATACAAAATATTATTATTTTTCCAAAATTCTTTTTTTAAAAGGAGTTGAAAGGATTTAAGTTCAACGTGTCCAAAAATGAAAGGAAAATAAACAGCACATTTTTTTAAATAATTTTTTTTTTAATTCCGCCGAAAAGATGTTAAGCTCACCTTCCTAAATAAATTCGTATTGAATCGATTTATTGAAATACGAAATTTATTTTAAGTTCGTAAAATAGCTAAGTGTCTACGCTTCACGACGATGTAAAAATGAAATGTATAGAGTGAAATCTCGCTTTCCTGTAGCCCATTATGTCTCAAAATCACGCCATTTGGTCACAAAACATAAAATAAAAAAAATTCTAATTCGAATTTCGAAAAAATCGCTTCGAGGTGCACTGGCTCTTGTGTAGATACACCTATGTACCAAATCTCGTGGCCCTGTGTCTATTAGCTTACTCGCAACACGAACGAAAGACGCACACACACACACATACAAACACAGACACATACACACACACACACAAACATACACACACAAACATACACACACACACACAAACATACACACACACACACACACAGGGACTCTTTGTTTTATTATATGATGTAGAGATTTGTTTAATTTTTTGCACATAGGGTAATCATTTTAGGATTTATTTTGTCTGTAGTTGAATTTGTGGTCTTGTATGTTATATATAAGTCTATATCTTGTACAGAATTTTGTAATTTTGATTCCATTTCTCGAAAGATTCCGATTTTGGTTCCATTTCTTGTAGCGTTTAAATTACAGCAATTAAAAATACTTAGACGCGTTACAGTAGACAAAGAGCAATTAGAACATGAGATATAAGCAGAAACGCCCTTGACGGCCCTTGGAGGGTGCTATTATAACAACTCAACTGCCTTAGTAGAACTGGTCAAATTTTCAGTATGTACCAAACTCTGACAACCATGCGCGCAACAATACTTCCGTTTTAATAAGTGACATTGTCATTTTTGTGTGCGTTCTTTTTGTTATATTCTAAGTTCCAAAGGTTTTTTTAATAAACAAATCGCGATATTTTTTTCCTCAAACTCAATTTTAAAATGTGCACTTGTGGGATTTGCCTTAATGGAAGAAACTGCGGGGAATTTCTGCAGGAATACACTTTTTTTTTAGCATAAAATAACTAAAGGGATGAATTTCTATTCTTAAAGCGATCGCCTTGATATTTCTAACAAGACAAAAGAATTCGCTTATAAGTAAGCTTGTTCCCGGGATGAATAAATTTTAAAACATAAAATACGTATGCATGTAATAAATCAGTTTTTGCGGTTATCAATTCAGCATACTATTTCTTCTATAAAGAAATGGCCGTTTTCGTGATTTTCTCCATGCGTAACGTATATACGAGCCAATTTCCTCAGAAAGTTGTAAGGTTTTAGTTAAACTAACCAAGTTTTATTTTAATTTAAATCTTTCTATCTCTTCTCTGTTTCAACTTCCCGTCAGAAGAAGCGCGCGTTTTCAGCTTATGCTAATTTTGAAGTACGGCCAAGTACTATTTAAACCTCTCAGTGCGAGAGAGCTTTTAGTCTCGGATCACGGTCATTCTGTTCGACGTTCGCCTGACCAGCTAGCAGCTAAAATTATAAGCCATAGTGCTTACTACGTGATTGCTTATTGAAATAAATTGAAGTGCGCTAGTATTTGTATCTCTTGCTACGCACCATTTAATTAGAGGCCAAACTCCGCGATTTGCTCCGTGAGCAAAGTTTAATTAGATTTCTATTTTAGTTTAGATATTTATTTAGAATTATTTGATTTGTTAAGTTAGGCCCAAGTGTGGTCTTTTACTTTCTGTATCTCTCCCGAGTTGGGAAGTGTGTAAATAATAGTGATTTAATAAAAGAGGATTTTAAATCCCTTTCAAGTGCAGTTATTCTCCAGCACAGTATCTACACCAGAACAAAGCGTATTTTTCAGCTCCCTGTTCCAGTTCAGGACTTGAGGATAAGGACCCTAGTAAGTACTTCACAATGTTCGCTAAACACATGCACAGAACACTCAGTCCTGACAAAGTCCTCTACGAAAGCATCCCTCCCCTTAGTCAGATAGCCCTCGAGTGCATTGCCATAACCAAATAAACTAAACAGTATAAATTCGTCTCCTCGGTAATTTACGAAACTTCTAGTGTGTTAAGGAAAATTTGCGAAATATCTGAGTTCTTCTTGAGTTATTTATAGCTACTAATTTTTCCTGCTTATTGTTACTTTTCCAATAAACTGTCAATTTTTTCCTTCTTGTCTGGAATTATTATTTAAAGAGATATCTACAAACCCGTAATGCGCGGCAATACTTTAAGTAACGGAAGAGTAAGCATTTCTAGAAGTAAAGAAATTAATCGAGTCACTGCTATTACTCTTGCATTTTTCGTTTCTGTTTTGCATTTTTCGTCGTAGATAATTTTGTAGTCTCTGAAAGTAATTCTTCCACTTTTCTGCAATTAACTGACTTATCTTTATAGACAGGTTCCGGTTAACACGCCCCTTTGGTTAATCTGAAATTGACTGTATTTGTTTCTGTCGTTTAAGTAGGGTTTCTTTAAGACTCAATTAGTTAAACAATCTCAGTATTTTCAGCAAACGTGATTAGCAAATGCAGTTTGTATTCCTGTGAAGTCTCCCGTAAACGAAATGGCCTAAAATTAAATTATCCCCCCCCCAAGAAATACACATCAAATAGTTCAAGATGTCTCTTAAAACTTAAAATCATAGTAAAAAAATAATAGCGTGATAAATTTAAAAACCTTGTAAATATAGTAACGTTTTTTCGACAACCAGCTCTGAAACTGACCCATTTTTTTCAGAACATAAACAAAGAGTGGTATTAAATATAACTTTTTTAATGCGACCACCTCCACAGACCAAAATCATCTAGAATCCAGCGTGGCCATCTTAGAAACGGCGTATTGTATCGAAATTGATAGTATTACGAATTTCGTACACGTGTCCAAAATTTTAGTGAAATTATATGCGTAATATCTTTTGTATAATATAACATAAAAAGAAGGATGAAGAGGCGAAGCTCTGGGTAAAAAATAAGATTATAAGGCTAAGTCTACTTAAGGCGAGATATCGCCAAGCTAGGAACGGTTTGGGCGATTAATTTTTGCCGCCAAATTTGGCGACAAATCGCCAGAAACTGCCAAAGTTGGCAACCATTGGGTGACATTTTCGTCCAGTCCTTGCATAACTTTAATTGGTATTTTAATTAGTCCAAAAGGGCAGTTTGCCCTGAAGGACTATTAATTTCGTTTTGGCATTTTGCGTTGATTCACTAAAAGCGTTGTTTCAGTTTTCAAATTGTTGTCACCAAATATTATCGCCCTGTATTATATTTAAAGAAATCAAACAATGAAGAATCTGCATAAATGTATGTATGTTTCTCGCATTGTGATAAAGCAACGGTACCTAGAGCCATCAAATTTTGAATGACGTAATCCTCCTTCGAATATGGGCATCTGGAAGCCCAAATTTGAAATTTGGAATTTTTTTTATTATCGATTTCATATTTGTAAAACTTTAAGGAATTTTTGATTAACAAACTCAAGGATTTCAAAGCGAGCAATGGCAATACTGTACAAAAAAAAAAACATTTTTATCTCCAACGCGCGAGACTGTGTATTGGAAATTCCAAAAATATCCTCATTTTAAAATTATTTTGCGATATTGCTGTTGAACTGAATTTTATGGTTATTTAATAAATAAAGGTAACACACATACTGTTAAAAAAAAAAAAAAAAAAAAAAAA
>KK115151.1:208297-240185 GCA_000611955.2 Stegodyphus mimosarum
TTTGGACGCAATTTAAAAATCTGAAACCTTTCAGATTTTCTTTTAAAATTTTTTTAAACAACTATAATTGGTCCCTATATGTAAGTACATCCGTATTCGGCCCTTAGAAGTAACTTTAATCCTATATGCCGCCTAGCAATTTCAAGCAATAGGAACTGCTGGAGATTTTCAGTGACCGGGAGAAATCGAAGACAGCATCATTTCTCAGGTTTTTTTTTGGGGGGGGGGGGAGTACTGAACGATCTTTGTGAGAGCTTCGTCTTTTAGATGCACTTTGCATAGCACTATGTTTAACGTTCTTAGTTTCTTAGTAGTTTGAAGTGTAACTACTGAGTGTACTGTGTGATACAGAGAAGATCTGTACGAATATTTTTGTAAAAACTTCCAGAACTGTAAAGTGTGCCCTTTGGTAAAATAAATTTTATCAAGCAATCATCGGTTCTGTGCGCATTCAGTCCAATAAGAAGCTGTACGCACGCAAGGATACTCATGAGATGACTGTCTGCGGTTTCAATGCCTGTTTGACCCTATGTTGAAAAACTTCGTGTTTTCATTCGTGTATTGTTCATTCATCAAAGTGCTCATCTTAAACAAAAAATACCTCTAACAAGACTAAAATAATTGCTATTAATCTCTAAAATTAAAACCACTCCCACTCACGAATGCAAAAGACTATACAGTCAACAACTGAACAAAAACTAAAACGTTAACCCATCAAATCTCTCCAAATCCACTGATTCAAAATGTAAACTTTATCCCCTACTGAATGTCGCCAAATCCCGTGTGTACCGTTTACTAGGACTAAACCTCAAACAAACTCAACAATTAGGAAATATTCTATTCAAACGTAATTCTCATCAAAACAGTTTACTCATCCCATCATACGATAACGAAAGCCTCTTTTTATGATATTCCTGGCGGCTGCAATATGTAAGATACTTGTGTTCGAATACGAAAGGCGGTCTGGGTTGGACGACTTGACATAGGTTGGTCTTCGTGGATCGTGGTGGTGCACAAGCATTTAGCCTGTGTGGGCCTACCTGTGTGTATTTGCTTCTAAGCAAGTGGCGATGTATGGAGAACAAGCCTAAGATGCGCTTCCGCTAAACGGAGATGGAATGGGGCTGGTTCGAGTTGATGAGTTAGATGGTGCAAGCACCAAATCAGAAAAGTCGAATTTTTGTGGACCCAACTAGAGCGATTCGGAGAAGATGAACTGTTGACGTGGAACTTACAGCATAGGGGCAGTGGAGGATACATGTTGGGCAAATACAAACAAATTGATTGATAAAATTTACGGATGGTAGATACAGACAATACAAAAGTAACGAAAATAAACAAATTTACAGAATATGTACAAAGTGGTAGTAAGTCCTTTTTTTGCTTTGCTAGGATATATGGTCTTTAACTTCATCGTTGAAAACCTAGGAGCAGTGGATTCATTGGACAGGCTAGTAAAGGGGATTATGAAAAATCTTGCGAGCTCTCTTGAATGCTTGTTCCACTGTGGATCATAATTTGGCAATGTACGAGTAATTTGAGTTCATCACTTTGGTGAAAAAGTTGTGAGAATTTATTAAATGCAGTCTTAAGCATGCGGTGATTTGGTATTGTCCTTTTATGTTTTAATGAAAGCTACAGATAAAATGCAGCAGTACAGCAACGTCGCCATCTTACAATGAAACGTTCGAGCAGCCGTCCACAGACAGTGCTTGTGCAAAATTTGAGTTCGGTAGCTTTTTGAGAAGTTTAAAAATGGATGAGAAACTTTTGACCGCAACAACAAACACCACGAGGAGTGAACCAAAAAAAGCTTAGAAAAAAGTATTAAGTTATATGATATTTTGAGCAAAGAGAATTTAAAAAAGCTACCGTTTGTTACGTAATGCTCCTTTTGAATCCGTTGAATTACAATTCCCCAGAACAATTCTTTGCTCAGTTTCAGAGATTTCTATCAGTGCTTCGAACCTTACCTTTCCACATCTGTTAAACGCAATTTGTTATTTTGATGACTCATTTGTGAAAAAACACTATTAATCTCCGAATGTTCTCTTATCTATTACTTTTGACAAGCAAGAATTAATGATTAATCAAATTACCGCTAACCCCCTACTAAGCACGTTCTTCTTTTTTTCTTTCTTTGCCATCATAAATTATCGCCCTCTTGGGATGTAGCCCTCAGGATTTGGTGATAACTTTCTTTTCTATTTTGTATTCACTTGAATTCATTTTTGACGCTTTCAATCATTAGTCTTTCTGGAATAATTCTGAAGTCTAAATTTTGGTTATGCTCGCGCTTTTATCGTTTTTTTAACGGTAGAAAAATATTTTTTTTGTTTCACTGCATTATTAGTCCTCGTAATAAACATAAATTACAAATCATTATTAGCCTTCGTAATAAACGTAAATTACGAATTATTAATAGCGTCCTCTCATCTAAAAGTATTCATTCATATCACTGACTTGTAAAGTTCTGCTGTCCTTCTGCTGCGTAGAATCTTGAGAGATAGTGATTGTACTGAGAAAGGGTTAAAACTGCCCTTTATTAAACTCTTTAACATATTTACAATGCGTCAACTTGACGCTAACATACTACGCCTCAACTTCGGCGGTAACTGAAACAGTAGAATCAAACTTAAAATAAGAGATATTCACAAGTAGAAGAATTAAACTACAGGGCTCATATAATCCTGTAGCCTACAGCGTGTAGATAAGTCTAGTGGCAGCAAGGTAATAGCGCTTAAGCCACGTCAAACCAGCAGTAACTGCTAAACAGAAGTTTGCGTATAAGCACGCACGGTAATTTCCTTAACTCTCTCTTTCTCCACTGGAACGTCGATATTTAACTTATTCTTCCACTGGTAGAATTTGCATTTCCCACGCGCGCTACCAAATTTAAATATTCTGGCACTGGCAATTAGGGAAATGAAGGCTTAGAGGAAAGTAACTTAAAATTAAATGTAACTGGTTATTTAAAATAAATTTAAATCCCTGCAAACTGTTGTAAAGACTTTAGGTTATTTTCTAAACAAGTATGCGCCGAGTGTGCTGGCCATTACACCACGAAGGCGGGAGAAATACCTTATACTGTCATCATAATCACAAACTAGTTGGAAGTCGTCACCAAATGAATTCTGTTATGAAATTACTCAAATTTCAACGTTGGATTGATAACAACATTACGTTTCGAGGAAGTATGACACAGGGCATATGCAGTTTCTTATTTTCTTGATTTATTTTACATTTTTATGCTTGTAATTATTTTGCTTCTGAAACTGGCAGTAATTCAGAAAATGGCAATAAACAAAACATTAGTCTGCCTGTACGTCGTTGTCGACATAAGTCCTTATTCAGCCTTATGTTTGCTTCCGTTGATCATACACCTGCACAGTCTATTCCAAACGTGTTTTAAATCGACCAAAAGTTCATGTTTTGGCATTTTTAAATTTAAGGAAATATGTTTTGTACCAATTACGAAATCTAGGTGACTTCACTCTCCCTATACTTATATTTAAGAAATTTTTGCACTCGTTTTAAAATACAAACAACAAAAAGTGCGACTCCTGTGCGACAAATATTGATCAAGATAACTGTAAAACATAAAAAGGGGCATAACACAAATTCTGGAGCGAAATGTTGGCATTGGTTGGTAACTAAAAATGAGATATCAGTTTAGAAAAAGTTCCTGATCTTAAGAGACTAAGTGACGAGCATTTCTGTGCAGATTATTGTGAAAAGCATTGAACAGTATTTTATGTAGTTTAATGTATGGTAATATTTTCAAAATGGAAAATTTATTCACAGAATCTTCTAGCATTCGTATTCTAAGAAACAATGGGGCTTCCAGCCCACTCGTAATATTATATGCATTAATAAAAAAAAGGAAAAACATTTATGGTGTGATGAATTTTTTGACAGTTATGAGATTAGAATTCTAAAGGAATAGAACTTCTCGGGTATATTAAGAAACCTGTTTTTAACTTATAAATTACTTGTGTGAAACCACTTTCGGCAAACCAAATGTAACAAAATTATAAATTAATGACACTAGGGAATCACGAAGAAACATAGTTGAATGCCATTTAAGGAGAAAAAGCCAACTTCGAATTATTGTAATTTACTAAATAACCAACTCCTTAATGCATATTGAATATGACGTAAAAAACAGCACATTTTGAAATTAAATATCTCGGTCAGGTTTTATCGTATTGGAGCTAAATATTTTCGGATTTATTTTACATCATAAATACAACGTTTGATAGATATAAATATAGGGACTGCAGGAATGTATAAAAAGTTAGATTCCGTAACTTAGAAAAAAAAATAGATTTCTTAATTACAAAATGCGAAAATAATAATATTTACATCATTTAAAAAAATTTTGTGATTGGAAATATACGTGTACGACCAAAGATTGGAAAACTGAAGGCCGGTTAAGGACTTTTGTGGACATGGTATATGTTCTTTCACGCCTCTCTTCAAAAGCGAGTTGAAATTTCAATAGCATTTCTCAGATAATACGTTTATTCTACTATACACTGCAGTCATTCTTTGGTACTCGAAGAAGGGAAATTGATATTCTTTATGTCTTCTTTATTTCCATTTTAGAATTATGAACTAACTCCTCAGAGGAGTTTGTTAAATTTTGTGAAGCAATTTACGTGAAACAATTTCATGTACCCACATTTATTTTAATATAATTTTGTGTTGATATATATGAAAATTACATTGTTTATTACATAATTTTTATAAATTATTTTAACCTATTTAACTAAAACAGGGCCAAGAGCAAATTCAGACCCTGAATTACGCGGGTCCAGCAGTGGCCGAGCGGTAAGACCACTGAGCACTGATAGTTATACCCCTGCTCAGTGAAGGGATTGACTGCATGAGAAATTTTGTGCGGGCTCACTAATGACCATTGAATACTGGTAGTTCGAGCCTAGGCGAATGGACTGACTGCATGGCTAGTTTTCGTATTTTCCCCATGCGTATCGTGAATACGAGCCATTTTCCCTCAGAAAGACCTTCACGAAGGCATACCTTCCCTTTAGGCGAATAGCCGTAATGTGCTTGTCATTTTCAAATAGCCTAACCTAACTTTTCATCGTATTTCATCAACCTCATCCATCTCATAACTTACATGTCACAAAATCCTTAACCGAATCAATGTTTTTAAGTACCTGAATATTGATAAACGTAAATGTTTTCTATTGTCAATGTATTGAATATGTTCATTAATAAGCTAAATCTAATATTTTTGAAAAATTTGCTGTAAGGAATCTGATTTCTTTATCTCTGCAGATAATTCAGGTTTATAACAGTTTATGTGTTGATAAAGCGTAATTTTTACGTTTCTATTTTCTATAAAAGCAATTTAATTCATGCGTAATAAATTCAAATTTTGCAATTTAATTCATGCGTAATAAATTTAAATTTCTGTGCTTTCTTTAAGTTTGGAAAAAGTTAACCTCATCTTTTGTTTGAAAGAGTTTTTAAATTTCCTCTACTAATACAGTGTGTTAACTACACACTCGACTTACATAACAAATACTTTATTTTAATAATACTGAATTCTCAGTGTGAATAACATTAAAGTAAGAACATAGAAATGTTCTCTATATAGCAAACGATTTCTTTTAAACATTTTTCGTGGCAGTATCTTCCAGTTAAAAATGCAGCAAATTTTGTTCTTTTTAAAGCGGCTTTTTAGCCCAAAGAGCCAGTTTGCTCAGAAGATCTATTAATTTCGTTTTCCCACTTGCGCCGTCCACTATAAAATGGAGTTTCACTTTTCAAATTGTTGCCACCAAACATTAGAGCCCAGCATTACATTTAAAGAAATTAAATAACGAAGAATGTGCATGAATATATGTATGTTTCTCGCATTATGAATAAAACAACGCTACCTAGAAAAATCTAGAGTCATCAAATTTTGAATAACGTAGTCCTCCACTGGAATATGGCATCTGTAAGCCCTAATTTGGAATTTGTTTTATTATCAATTTCATATTTTTTAATTTTTGATTAATAAACTCATCGATTTCAAAGCGAGCAATGGCAACACTGTATCGGGGGAACATTTTATCTCCTGCTCACGAGATTGTATATCGGAAATTATAAAGATAGGCCCTTTTTAAATATTTTGTGATATTGCTGTTAAATTGAATTTTATGGTTTAAATGTGAAGAACATGATATTTAATAAATAAAGGTAACACACAAAAGGATAAAAAAAAGCGCCTCTTTGAGCGTATATAAAATCTGAAAGCTTTTAGATTTTTTTCCCCGCTATGACAGGCGATTTGCGTAAATGAAAGAACTTTTAATTTGGTCAAGAATTTTCGTGATTTGGGATTTTAGCAGCATTGTTTCTAACACTTCATAATGCAAATATTTTAAGTCAGTAGCGTTTTAAATATTAACGAATATTATTTTTACGTTTATATTTCATCTTTACATTTTGCTTGATTGTATATAAATGCGAGGGACTTGATTTGCCTAATTTTATTTATTTAAATTTTTTTTTCGAATAATTTTCCCTGCGTTCTTCGAATTGGTCTCCATATTTCGAAATTAAAATGAGGATATTATTATGAAATTTCTTAATTAATTTGATTTGGTTTTTAAGTCAATCAATAATAACGCATTTTATTAACATGTTGATGCAATACTTAATTAAGAAAACCTTTTTAATTGCCTTTTAGAAATTAATTAATTCAAAACCATATCGAGGATTCAACAAAATCATCTTATTAGTTGCTTTCTAGAAATTAATTAATTCCCAATTATGTGTTTGCTAATGTGGATGTAATGATACATGAAAAAAGAAATATGTCTTAGAACTGCAGACTTATTACTGAAACTTAAAATTTTACTCGCAATTTCAGTGAATAGTACGTATGCTGTCTATGTTATTTCTGCATAACAGTACTTACTGATTAAATAAAACTGCCACACTGTATTGCGCCTGTAACATTCAATTGCGCTCAAAAGTCTTATATTTTTCTTAATTTTATTCTTTTATTAACGTGATGAAAAAACTGTACACAGTTTGTTTCTTCTTTTTCAATATGAGAGAGCAAGCTTTGTTTTGAACGCGAAGAAAACCATGCTTTATTAAAATGGTAAGCGTTCCTAATCCAGGTACTAGAATAACTACAAACAGGAGACTTTAACTCAGCGATGTTGCTGGTATTGTTACGGATTTTCTTAATCTAAATATAATCTGTATCAGTCCCACGATTTTATTGTGGTCAGGAGGAATACAATAGCGCTGTCAACGGACAAGTCTTTGGGCACCTTATATGTGACAGGGCAAATTTGTTCAACTCCGTCCCAATTTTGATGGATGGTTACAAGGGTTTCCCTTGTCCAACCAACAACCTCGAGGGGACTTTGTTTCCGACGGTGTTTTAAGTGCTCCCATATCTTCTGAGATATGGTTGCTATGTGTATTTACAACTGCTCATGCCTTCTCATGGTTTTGAAAATGAGCCCAACGATATTGTAACCGGCACTATATGAGACAGGGTGGCAATACACTGATTATGAACAGTTGTACAAAAATGCCATTTTATGCCTGCCCCATAATATCCATACATGTAACCGTTCTTCTATAAATACAAAGCAGCTGCCTCTAAAAGTATTTATTAACAGAGCACAGGAACAGTTACAAAGAAAATATACGTCAGATCAGAGCATACACTAAAACGGAATACATAACATTTAGAACTAAAATTTAACATTAGCGTTAGAATTACGGAGGCATAATAATGGAGAACCTACCCTCATCGCAGCTGGGGGTCTAAGTTGTTCTCGTCGTCACTAGACGGTATTCGATAAAATAATTCGGTTACAGCCAAATAGTTCTGTTACATCCTCCCCCTCTGAGTTCCTACACGTCTCCGCAAGAAATCAGGAACTGAGATTTGTCTACTTTATCTAGGTAGGTGGAGAACAAGGTGGATGGACTCAAGTTTGATGGGTAATAGGTTTATATGCAGAATCATGTTGTGGTAATGGATGAAGATTCGGTGGGTATTACACGTTTTGGGCATCCCTTGTTTTTCAAGGGAGCCACTGGTGTCACACAGCCTGAAGTCTGAAACTTATTTCGCTCTTGATATGGTTTCAAGGTTGAAACATGATATTTACAAAGAATTTTGTCTATTTCGTTGGGATCGGCAATATAAAAATTCTTCGGAGATCTTGTAGTCACTATCACGCAAGAACCATCTCGTTTAGGCATGAATTTGCTAGTTTTCTTTAGTGGGTCTGTGCTCACAGGGTGGATATTGACCCAGACTCTATCTCCAGGAGGAAATTTCTTGTCGTTTCTTATCAGCATACCGCTTTTGTTTACCTTAGTATAACTGGACTCTTTCTCGTACCTGCTGTACAGTTCTCGCAAAACGTTTCAAATATGGAGTATTTCTTATCGTTCTCAATTACGGCTTTTATATCATATTTTACATTATGTAAGGTTCGTATCTCGCGTACAAATTGGAGAAATGCAGTAGATTGTCTAGTTGGGTCACATTTGGCTGTGTTTAAAGCAAATCTTATTAATGGCAGTTTATCTTTCTATGCTTGATGGTCATTACCAACAAGTATTGCTAAACGAGGTTGCAAATCTCTGTTCTTTCTTTCGACTGACTTAGAGTGATAGACTGAGTTTTTCGACTGAGTTAGAGTGATAGACTGAGTGTTTCGACTAAGTTAGTGTGAGTGATAGACAGGAGTATGACGTTTTTCAAGATATACGTCATAGTTGTTGCATGACAACACTCGTAAATTGAGGACCATTATCGCTTATTATTTTTCTGGGTAATCTGAATCGAAGGTCGATTTCTTCCAAACGGGTTGTGGCACATTCTCTGGCCGTTGTTTCCTTTAAAAGAAATAGTTCTTTCCACTTCGTGGCACTCTCTTGCACAATAAAAATCCATTTTTCACGAAATGATGTTTCAAAAAGAAGAACGAAAAAGTCAATAGACAGGATCTCAAACCTGTGAGGATAGACAGGAGTTTGAAGTAACCAAGATGGCATTTCATTAGAGGCTTTATAGCGACAGCATTCGAGACATCTTTTGACATAGTCCTCTATATTTTTTGGCATTCCAATCCAGTACTACCTTTTTCTATACCCCGATAAAATACCCCTTCAGATCCTCAGTGACCTGCAGTAGGCGAATCACAATATTCTTTTGAGCTTTTGACATAGTCCGCTACATTTTTTCTCTCATTCCAATCCAATATTCTCTTTCTGCTATTCGATAAAATACCCCTTCAGATCCTCAGTGACCTGCCGTGGGCGAATCAAGATATTCTTTCGAGACTTCTGCTTTTCTTTTTTGAGGTATAACTAGTTGTGCTTCTTTATTTTTCGTATCAGAAGAATATCGGTAGAACACTCATCTGTTCATAATGTAGTCTCTTCCAGTCCAAGTTGCACAGAGTCTTCTTTCTCTCTTCTTTTCTTTCTGGACTCTCAAAAGCTTCAATGAGCTTTCGAAGGTCATCACCTTCCAGCTGTAATTGGCGTTATTCTCCAAGACTAATAGTAGGGATTTCAACGTAGACAGCGCAGACTTGCAAATAATCTATACTTGAGTATTCAAAAATAGGCACGAGATACTAGATCAGAAATAAAATTCAATAGTCCAGGGATGCAACTGATAGTCAGATTGTAGGATTTGATTTGTAAGGGCCATCTTGCGAGCCTACCAAGTGACTTCAAAGCCATCAGCCACTTCAGTGGTTGGTAGTCAGAGGTGATTGCACTAGACTGGCATTCGACTTATCCTGTAAATGTTTTTGTTGAGTGTCCATACTACTGCTAAGGCTTCTTTTTCTATGGTGTAGTTTCGTTCTGAGGAGAAGATCAAGCGGCTGGCACATTGTATATAGGGTGTTCTTCATTTTTCTTCCCCTGGAGTAATACTGCTCTAATGTCTACGTTGCTAGTATCTGTCCGAATGAGAAAAGTTTTCGTTCCATCAGCTTGCTTAAGAATCGGCGGGCTACTTAATTTTAATTTCCGCTCTTGGAAAACATTTCCTGGCTGTACTTTCCACTTCTACATGGCTTTCTTCTTCGTTAAATCAGTCAGAGGTTTGGCTATTTGAGAAAAATTTCGAATATATCTACGATACTATAAGCAGGTTTGTGGGAAAGACTGTACTTGCTTTATAGTTTTGGGCAACGGCATGTCATCAATGGCAGCAGTCTTCTGAGGATCAACAGATACCGTTCTTGGTAATGTAATGGCCTAAATATTTCACATTTTCACAACAGAAGTGATACTTCTCTTGGTTGGCACTAAACTTGAATAAGGACAGACGTTTAAGAACTTGTTTTAAATCGGAAAAGTGTTTTGGGAATATAGGAAACATCACTATAATAGCATCCAAATATGGCAACGCAAATACATTATTCAGGACGGAACGGAACTGAATTCTGTTTGAATCTAGAAAATGTGACCGGAGCATTTGTCAGTCCGAAGGGCATTCGGGTAAATTTATATGTACCAAAGGGCAAGTAAAAGCAGTCTTGTTTTGATCTTCTTCAGCTACTTTCACCTGATGATAACCTGACCTCATGTCAATAGTTGAAATGTAAGGTGTCGGCTTTGCTTCATTCAATTAGTCGTCTGTGCATGGCAAGGGATAAGTGTCTGGAACAGTCTGAGCATTCAAGTTGCGATAATCAATGTATAGCCGCACTTTTGTCTCCGGCTTGGAAACAAAACCACAGGAAAGGAACAGGGACGTTCACACTCTTATATGATACCTTGCGTTAAAAGATAATTGTTCCTTTTCCAAGAGTTCTTTCTTACTTGGGCTCATCCGATATGCAGGAACTTAAATGGGGGGGCTGTTTCTTGTGTTAATATGATGTTCAATGAGTGAAGCGGCTTCTTCCCCTACTTTGAAGACAGTCTGATATTTTTTAAGCAAAGCATCAGTTTCAAGCCATTGGGATATAGTTAACGATTATCCTTCATTTTCTTGTAGTTGGCAATTATTTACAACAATTGGGGCTTCTTCCAGTTCTTTGGATTGATAGGGTTTCACAAAACTATATCTTCTTTGAGGCTCATCAGAAAAGTTCCAGTTGTTTCCCGCAAGATTTAACACAGTTGCAACTTTTTGAAGAAGGCAATTCCTAGCAGAGGGGAGTTATTTTTGGTAGCAGGCAAAACAAGGAGAGGAGTTTTGAAATCTCTGCCTTCAAAAAGAATACTCTTCAAAAAGAATACTTTGTTCGTTACGAAGTATCTCTTTTCCAGATACCAAAACATCAGCGAAAGACACCAATAGTGACGTCTTTTCAAATAGTGCACCTTACTGCTGCAGAATACTATACAGTGATTCACTTGCTATTGAGTGACTAGAACCATTGTCGGAGAAGGCAGTACTGAAAACACCTCCAATCCTAATTCGAAAGACAGCAGTTCGCCTGGAAGAGAAACAGGTTCAGATTTTTACAGTGCCAAAATTAGATGAATTTGAAGTTTTTGAGGGGTTACAATTGGGCACTTAGACTTGGTAAAACTAATCTTTTCGCACCGATAGCATGTTAAAGGAGGTCGGTTCTCCTGTCTTTGCTGCTCACCACGATTCGAAAAGGTTTTACTACTCTTCTGTGCATCAGTTTCTGAGCGTACAGCTTCGTAATTATGAAATTTCTGTACTAATTCTGATGACCTCTTTATTTTTCCTCAAGTGTCAACAAAATGCTCCTTAATATCATAACTCATTCTTCTTTTTAGCTGATCAGTAAGTACCAAGTCTTTGAGTGATTCAAAGTTTGTAACAACGAGGCTATGCAGCCACTCTTCCAGATAAGTGCTTAATTTGAAAGCTAAGTCTTTCCATTAAGATCCCAGGCTGTCTCTGGTGTATGGTAAGTTTGGTTCGAAACAATTCAGCACTAAATTTGAATCTTTCAAGCAGAATATTCTTTACGTACAAATAATTTGATTTGTCTATGGGTTCTCTTAAAATAACTTGTCAAATGTCTAAAAGGGTAGGAGTTGAATAATTTAATCCATTTCTTTTGCATTAAGATTCTCACATTGTCTTTCAAAAATATGCAGGTAGGCTGCAATGTTCGCAGTTTCTGTAAAATTAGGAATTAGGTGTTGAATGTTTGGTTCAATAATTGTATTTGAAGCAAAGGTGCGGTAGTTAGGGTTTGAGCCAGCAGTTGCCAGGTTGAATTTTTGACGTTCCAATTCTAATAACAGGTGCTGTTCTTTTCTTCGATGTTCTTCTAGATTTTTGTTTTCACTTTCTTTATTGTTGTCTAGTTTCGATTAGAGTTTCCAGAAGATTTTTGGTAAAAGCTTCATCATAAATGTCAGATTTCATGATAAGCTGTTTAAGATCTACCACTGACATAGTATCGTTTATGAGGACTGAGTATTCTGTGCGTGTTTTTGGAAAACATGGTAAATTCTGTAAAGGGGCTCTTAACCTAAAGTTCTCAGTCCTGAACTGGAACAGGGAGCGGAAGGTACGCTATGTTCTGGTGTAGATACTGTATTGGCGAATAACTGCACTTGAAAGGGATTTAAAATCCTCTTTTATTAAATCACTATTATTAACAAACTTCCCAACTCGGGAGAGATACAGAAAGTAAAAGACCGCACTTGGGTCGAACTTAACAATCAGATAAACTTAAATAAATTTAAATGTAACTTAAATCAAACTTTGCTCACAGAGCGATTCGCGGAGATTGGCCTCTACCTGAAAGGGTGCGTAGCAAGATATACTAATACTAACGCACTTCAAATTTGTTTTACAATGCAATCACGTAGTAAGCACTATGGCTTATAAATTTAAACTGCTAGCTGGTCAGGCAAACGCTGAGCGGCGTGACCGTGATCTAAGACTAAGCTCTCACACACCGAGAGGTTTCTACCTCTGGCTTAAATAGTACTTGGCTGTACTTCAAAATTAGCATAAGCTGAAAACGCGCGCTTCTTCTGACAGGAAGTTGAAGCAGAGAGGAGATAGACAGATTTAAATTAAAATAAAACTTGGTTAGTTTAACTAAAACCTTACATACTTCCCGCCAGAATTGCGATAGTTAACTACTTTGGTCCAAACGGACCATGTTGAAACTCGCAATTCTAAAATAGTCAAAATTTCACTGTTCTAAACTTAGGCCAACTCTTACAAGGCAATATATCTGTTTGTGAAAAATACAGACGAAATTTGCTGGAACAACAATCTTCAACATTTTTTCTTTCAAGTCTTATTCTTCAAACAAGTCTTACTCCTTCCAGCAAAATCTGGAAGGAAAATGATTTTAGTACAACATAATAACAGAATAATTCTAGGTGGTACAAATCCTTATTTTTACCTGTGTAAATTCGCACACACACATTATCATTCAAGCATAATTAAATTCTTCCCCCAATGCTCTCTCACCGGTGTTGGATGCAAAGCAAACCGCCACTGCGGGTTTTCTGTGTTCGGGGGTGTTCAACTCTTCCACCTACGATCGACTAACATTAGTTAGAACTTGACATACGAGACCTGAAAAGACGCCCTATAACCAGCTAATCCTAAGGTTCTCACTAGCTTTATGTCTAACACTTTAAGTGTATTTGGTGGAGAGCCTAATTAACACTTGCATTCTAAAATTACTCAATCTTTAACTTTTCATGCATACAAATTCGCAGTTTGCACACAACATTCACATTGATATTGCACTCAGCGTGCATTGCTAGCATAATATTATTTGTTATATTTCATAACGCATTAACAATTTCATAGCAGTCATGAAATACAAATATATGTTAAATTTCTAAGCTTACAGCAAGTGCTTCCTATTCCTTTCTCAAGGTACTTTCTTGAAATGACAAATTACATTGAAATAATAGTCCACAGACTAAATCGTGTTCTTCAATTTTCCCGATTTTTCATTCTTGACATTTTACAAGTCTTTCGACAAAGCGTCATACAAAATCATTTAGTTAACATATTTCTTTTCAGCAATTCATTGCTTTTACAAAAATTAATCTATTTACAAAAGTGATTTTAAATCTTTAAGAATTACAAATTCTTTTAACAAAACATTTTACTTTCCATATGAGAACTTATCGCCCACTTGGCGTAAAAGTCAACCTCGCTTGAGGTAAAATCGGCCCTGCAACTTGCAGTATACTCAAAAATTAACTAAACTTTTGAATACGAAATTGTACTTATCTTATTATGATCGTCCATCCTTTTCTTGGCCCAATCCTTGAAAGTCGAGTACGTTGTAGTTTGGTTGAGTCTCCTGGATTTTTGTTTTTGGTCCTTGGGAGGTTGCTCATCTCTTTTCCTTTTGAAATTCTGTCGTTGTATCCTCGGAAATTTTCCTTGTAGAGGAGGTTTTTCCGCTGGACGTTTGGTGGACTGGGCCCTTCTCTCCTGGGCCCTTGCTCGTTGCTTGTCCTGGTTCCTGCTGTATTCGGGAAGTTGATTCTCAGGCTGCAATCGACGTTTCTTGCTTCTCAGGCACCTGTCCGATGATTCCACAGTTCTTTTGGATACATTGGGCTTCCCTTGCCCATTCTGCTTTCTTCTCTTGGTGCGCTCGTAATTCCGTTCGTAGATTTGTTCACCTGCATCGTGAGACTTTCTTTTGAAACCACCTTTTTGGTTCTTATTTCTTTGTTGGGGGGGAGCTTTCTTCTTCTGACATTTCGATGCCGTTGTAGCTGGTTCCTGCTGTTTTTGCTGACGTATATCTTCCTGGCTAGTCGATTGCCTCGGATCCTGAAACGAATCTTTAAATACAGCCATTTTGCTGCGATTATAGAACGGTTTTATTTGGTCCACATTCGCTTTGAGCGTTTGACCATCATTTCTTTTTAATATAACCACTGCCCCCGTAATTTGTTCAATTGTGAACGGGCCTTCAAAACGCGGAAAAAATTTCCCCACCTTTTCCTCTGGGGCATTTGACAAGTTGTGTTTAATCTTCAACACTTCATCTCCCACATTGTACTTGACCTCTCTTCTTTTTAGGTCATAGTACAATTTCTGTTTTCTTTGGGCCATTTCTATATTTTCCGTCGCTTCCCGTATTAACTTTTGTATATCACTCATTTTAAATTCTTCTGCCCTTTCCTGTACAAAGAACAGTTTATCTAGGGGGGTCAAGATCTTTCTTCCTAAGAAGAGTTCAGCGGGTGTTTTTTGTGTAGTATCGTGTTTGGCGGTCCTAAGGGCAAATGCAAATTCATTTATATGGCTATCCCAGGTAGAGTGATAGTTTTTCACATAACTACGAATTATTTTCACTACATTTCTATTCACCCGTTCCGCTATGTTTGACTGCGGACGATACGGGACCATCTTTAGATGACGTATGCCCAGTTTTGCACACATTTCCTCAAACATTTTACTAACAAACTGAGGACCATTGTCTGAAATAACTTTTAGGGGCGCCCCGTATTTTAAAATATACTTATTTAGAATTGAATCTACTACAATTTTTGCAGACGCGCGTTTTAACGGAATTAACTCTAACCATTTGCTAAAATGATCCACTATAACTAAAAGATATCGGCTTTTATTAACTTTACTTCGAGGGTAAGGTCCAAGTAAATCGATGCCTATTATTTGATTTGGGAATTCTGATTTAATACTATTTAGGAACCCGGCCGGGCGGAAATTAACATAATTATTTAATTGACATGTTGGGCACGACTGGACATACGCCCTAGTAAACTTTTGCAGTTCTGGAAAGAAAACTGCCTCGCGAACTCTCTGAACAGTTTTTCTTATACCTAAATGAGCCGAAATGGCACAATCATGCAACTCTTCTAATACATTCAACCTCATGCTAGCTGGGATAACCGGTCTATATTCATGATTCTCATTAGTAGCTTTCGTATAGAATAACAGTCCGTCAATTAATTCGTAATTTTCGGCCCTATTTCTTATCGGCACAATATCCGGATGATTGAAATTCTCAGGGTCGGCCAAATAATTGTATATATTTTTGAACTCCGGATTTTTTTTGAGTTCGACTATTACTGTTTCACGAGAATCTAATACCTTGGATGTTAGCATGGCTATCTTAATTACACTTCCATTTTCATCTAAGTTAATTCTGCTTAAAGCATCTGCCACAACATTTTCTTTTCCCGGCGTATGTTTAATTATTAGGTTATATTCCTGTAATTTGAGAGCCCACCTTATTAATCTGGGTGATAAATTTTTTCCAGAATAGAGTCTAGTGACCGCCGCGTGGTCGGTATATACAGTTACTGGAGAACTTCCAAAGAACACACGAAATTTCTGTACTGATGCTAACACTGCGAGAGTTTCTCTCTCTGTTGCGGAATAGTTTCTTTGGGTTTCATTTAATGTTCGGCTGAAAAAAGCCACGGGCTGACCATTTTGGGAAAGCACTGCACCAATCGCGAAATCTGAAGCGTCCGCTGAAATCTCTAATCCCTTATCCCCTTCTGGAAATTTTAAGACGGGAGCTTGAGTCAATGCGTCTTTCAATTTTTGAAACGCCAAGTTGGCTTCTGCTGACCACGAAAACCTAGCTTTTTTTCTTTTCAACTTTAGCAGTGGCTCAGCTATTTTTGCAAAGTCTTTAATGAAAGCCCGGTAATATGAACACATCCCGAGAAACGACGATAATTTCTTCGCTGTTTTAGGAACAGGATAATTTCTAATGGCTACTATTTTTGACTGATCCGTTTCGATTCCCTTTTGGGAAATTTTAAATCCTAAATAACGTAACTCTTTTGCGGCAAATTTACATTTAGACGCATTTATCTTTAAACCAGCTTCGTTTAACAATGAAAATACTTTTCTTAAATCTTGTAAGTGTTGTTCTAGAGTACTACTCGTAATTATAATATCGTCTAAATATATGAAAGTGCTTTTACCAAGGACTGGTCTTAAGACGATGTCCATACATCTTTGGAACGTTGCCGGCGCGCCGGATAATCCGAACGGCATTCTAAGAAATGCGTACGTACCAGATTTCGTTATGAACGCGGTTTTGTGTACGTCCTCGGGTTTTACCCCAATCTGAAAATAGCCACTCGTGAGATCTAATGTAGTCATGTATTTTGTAGACGAAATATTTCGAATAATTTCTTCAATTATCGGCAACGGATATACAGGATATTTTGTAACTGAATTTAACTTGCGATAATCTATAGCAAAACGCCACCGCTTCGGGTGCGTAATCGGGTAATCATTATTTTTCTTACACAGGACAACGGGGCTAGCATAACTGCTAGAAATTGGCGTGATGATTTTATTCTTTAACATCTCTTTAATATGATGTTCAATTATTTCCTCTTTTGTCCTATCATATCTATATGGCTTTTGCCTAACTGGCTGAGCGTCCCCCGTGTCAATGTCGTGGTTCACCACCTGCGTAAAGCCTGGTACATCACTAAATAAATTCGCAAAGTGACTTACCAGACCTTGGATTTTCTCTTTTTCCTCTGCTTGTAAATGTTCCAAGTCCAGCTGCGGGGGCTTATCATTCTTCGCTTCAATTGGCTTCATATTTAATGTTAGTTCTCCCCCCTTGAAATCAATTTTTGCTTCTGCCAAACTAAAAAAGTCCACACCTAGAATAATACAAGTCTGCAGGTTACGCACAATATAAAACAGGATTCTTACCTGTTCGTTGTTGATACGCACGAACAATGGTACTTTTCCTAAACAGCTACATTTTTCTCCTTGGGCCGCTATGACATCCGTGTCTCTTGCACTAAAAATTCTGTAACGTCGAAAGTGCTTCTTAAAGAATCTTTCCGATACGAAGCTGCTTTGGGCTCCTGTATCCAAGAGGGCTGTCGCCGGTATGTTGTTGATTAG
Source organism: Stegodyphus mimosarum (assembly GCA_000611955.2). Lineage (NCBI taxonomy): Eukaryota > Metazoa > Arthropoda > Arachnida > Araneae > Eresidae > Stegodyphus > Stegodyphus mimosarum. The sequence goes on from KK115151.1 coordinate 226,158, forward strand.
AACTTCAATCTTCGGCAAACTCAAATTCTTAACGACCACGGTGTTTAAATTGATTTTGGAAGGGTTTTGCGCTGCTTCGGACTTCTTCACCTTCCTCGAAGAAATCCCTCTTAGTTTAAATTCTTTTTCTTCTGGTTGCCCTCGGAATCTTTGCTTGTTCTTCTATTAAATTCCCTTCGTTCGCCGCTCGCTTTAGGAGACACATCTTTCTTCGGCCATTGCTTCGCCTTATTCCCGTAACTTTGATTTTGCTTTTGCTGCGGTCTTGGCGAACTCCACTGACTTCTTCGCTCAAATTGGCGTCGTCGTTCGTTGTCGGCTGTTCTTCGGCTTTCAAATTGTACTGCGAGCTCAAATAATCTGTCTAATGTCGTTGGATTTCTTAGCTCGATGAAATCTTGAACTTGGGGCAGTAGCCTAGGAAGTATAACTTGAATAATTTCAGGATCCGGGCGACTTCCATACAAAAGCTTGAAAACTTGAATTTTTCTCAAAATAAAATTAGACAAATCTTCTATTTTTTCTTGATATCGACTAAACAGTTCAGCTTCCAGTCTGGCTCGGTCTCGTACTACAGGAAATGCTTTCATCAAGGAATTCTTGAAATTTTCATACGTATATGTGGGGCTTCCTGGTTCCCCCAAGAGATTCTTTTCGATGCACTTGAACCAACTTAGCGCTTGGCCCTTCAAAGCGCTGGTAGCAAGAGCGACTTTCTGAAATTCGTGGACTGGATATAGCATGAAGTGGGAGTCTAACTTTTCTAGGAAATTGATTACGGCTGTCTTGCCGTCAAAACTTGCCGCTGGCTTCATGGCTGCTCGCATGGTTTGTACGATGTAGCCGAATCCTTCTATGCCAGGAGGTGCTATCTCAGGATTCTGGACAGGTACAGCAGGTATCTCAGGTTCGTCTTCTTGTTGCTGAGGCCGTCCTCTTCTTTCTGTTCGGGCGCCACTAAGAGGACTGAGTATTCTGTGCGTGTTTTTGGAGAACATGGTAAATTCTGTAAAGGGGTTCTTAACCTAAAGTTCGCAGTCCTGAACTGGAACAGGGAGCGGAAGGTACGCTATGTTCTGGTGTAGATACTGTATTGGCGAATAACTGCACTTGAAAGGGATTTAAAATCCTCTTTTATTAAATCACTATTATTAACAAACTTTCCAACTCGGGAGAGATACAGAAAGTAAAAGACCGCACTTGGGTCGAACTTAACAATCAGATAAACTTAAATAAATTTAAATGTAACTTAAATCAAACTTTGCTCACAGAGCGATTCGCGGAGATTGGCCTCTACCTGAAAGGGTGCGTAGCAAGATATACTAATACTAACGCACTTCAAATTTGTTTTACAATGCAATCACGTAGTAAGCACTATGGCTTATAAATTTAAACTGCTAGCTGGTCAGGCGAACGCTGAGCGGCGTGACCGTGATCTAAGACTAAGCTCTCACACACCGAGAGGTTTCTACCTCTGGCTTAAATAGTACTTGGCTGTACTTCAAAATTAGCATAAGCTGAAAACGCGCGCTTCTTCTGACAGGAAGTTGAAGCAGAGGGGAGATAGAAAAGATTTAAATTAAAATAAAACTTGGTTAGTTTAACTAAAACCTTACACGTTCACTTCCAAACCCAGTTGCGTAGCTAGAGGTTTCAAATCTCCTTTCGCCTTTTGGCAAGATAAGATATAATTATACGAGTGTTGAGAGCGGAGGGAAAAGACGAAGTTGAATTTGCTATAGGTCTTTCAATTTTATTCACATTAAAATATGTTTACACTTATACCATTTTCAAATTAATAATAATAATAACTATACATTTAAGTTCTAGAGACATTAGGTTATTTCGAAGCAGGAGCTATGAAAAATGAGCAATGCCCTCTCCGGGAATCAAACCTCGGACCTCTCGAAAACACGTCGAGTGTGCTGACCGTTACACCACGAAGGCATGCTAAGAAGGCGGGAGAAATACCTTGTATATTCCCCCTTTTAAAGGGCTACTGAGGCTTAGGGGATCCAGTCACCAAATCCTGCTGGTGGAGTATCGAAGTATCATCCTCCACCACCTTTTTTACTTCTGGCGTCCCTGTAGCGACATTAGGATTTTTGATGCTGACAGACGTAAAAAATGAACTATGTCCTCGTCGGGACTTGAACCTCGAATACGCGCCGAATGTGCTGACCGAAGCACCGTGACTTCTTAGCACCACAAAGGCATACTAAGAAGGCGGAATAAATGCCTTATAAAATGAAATGCTCATACCACTGCTGAATAACATTTATTAATGTGAATAATGTTACTCTCAGATGCCTATAATTTAAAACTGTTGTTAGAAAAATAAATTTTAAAATTATCATATCTTTATAAACATCATAAAATACCCTTAATTAAAATTTTATCTTGAAAGTTAGTAAATCACATGTAATAATTTGCTCAAATATTCGTTTACTGCTTATCAAAAAATAAACAAATGTCTTACCATAACCATTTATTTAAATTGAATTCTAATTTTAATCTTACCAAAACATGAAGCGATACTCACAACATAACTCTTTCACTTCAGTTAAATATTCATTCTATTTTATTCATAATTATTTTCTTTCATTTGAAGTATATTTCAAAACATTCATTAAAGCAAATAAAACAATGATATTTTATTAGTGATGTTCAAGTCAAGGCTTCTTTTATTAGTGAAGTATACTGCTTCGGACTTTTCAACATTTGTTTTAATTTTCCATTTTATCATCCAGGACTCTAGTGCGTGGATGTGTTCTTGTAATGTTTGCACAACTGCGGCCATAGACACATTTTGATGTAGGATCGCTGTGTCGTCTGCGTATAATGCTAGTGTAGTGTGGGGGTTATGTGGAACGTCGTTCGTATAAAGTGAAAAAAGGGTTGGTGAAAGTAACGAGCCTTGCGGTAAAACTCCAACTAAAATGGACTGTACGGACTTCAAATGAATTCTAGGGTGTTTACCTTATTTTTAGGGTAAATATTTCAGCAATTAAAAATTATTTTAGTGTCTCCGCTCAACGATGTCATTGACCCGTGAACTTAATCAACTTTAGGACTTAAATATCTCTCTCAGGTCCCAGTTACCCTCACTCAACTTCTTCGCTGTCTTCTGATTCGCCAACTCCTGATCCTCAGCGATCCAGCCTTCACCGTCCAGCTTTTCCCACATTTTCTCAGTGCCTCCACCACCAATAGATAGCGACACCTATGCTGACTTCTCTTCGCTCTTTCCACAGCCTCTCAAAATACTTTGGCTGTTTCTTCTGCTCTTCTACTTATGTTCTCCTGTTCTAGGTTTCAAATGCTGTTATCTCGAAGTCATGCCCCCCGGGGACACGCTTAGGTTACTGGAAAGTACCTCTGTAATGTGGTAGAACCCCAGTATAATCACTAAAGCATCAAAGTATCCTTTTCCTTTGACTCACTCAGTCACTCGCACTCACTTGACCGCTGAGCTCCTAGAGGCGAGGTCAAGTTTAACGTACGCTCCGGGTGAAGCAGTAGCAAGTGGTACCGGCTTTCATTTTGACTTTGGGTAAGTTACTTCTATTTTATCTTAGTATGCATTACTGGGCAGCCAGCTCTGTTAGGTAGCAGTAAGATAATTTAGTAGTATGGATCATAATTAGGAAATTTAGTGAATGCGCATAAAATTATTGAGCAACTACGGTAGAGTTGTAATGATGAAAACTTTATTCAAAGAATCGAAGTAGGGGAAAATAACCTCATGCAGGAGCACGAGCAGCTTATAAAAGCAAATTGTCCTAATTCGGAGGCCTGCATTAATGCCTCCAAATCCCAGCTATTGCTAATAGGGCGTCATAGAAAGAAAGTAGATGATGAGTTGACTCTATTTAACGAAAGGTCCCAAAAGTAAACAAAGCAATCTATTTAGGGTTTTGCTTTACTTATGGAATCCTCATGTAAACATGGAATCCTCATGTTTTCACCGTCATAGAAAAAGCGACGGGGGTTGCCCGTAACCTAAACTCTATCCTAAACTCATCATCTTCACTGGACCTGGCACGAAAAAGGAGAATTTACACTACCATACTTCGGCCAATTCTTACATACGCATCACCGGCTTGGTATACTGCTTCCAAAACTGACTTCCTCAAATTACAAACCTTTCAAAACAACTTCTTACGAAGAATCACAGGGGCACCTTGGTTTATTTGTAAAGAAGATTTACATGAGGATCTCAAAATTGAAGATATTAAATCACACATCAGTAGATTAAATAACAACTTTTTCACAAAAGCAGTCACAAGCAACACAATACACTTGTAAGGTTTTAGTTAAACTAACCAAGTTTTATTTTAATTTAAATCTTTCTATCTCCTCTCTGTTTCAACTTCCCGTCAGAAGAAGCGCGCGTTTTCAGCTTATGCTAATTTTGAAGTACAGCCAAGTACTATTTAAACCAGAGGTAGAAACCTCTCAGTGTGAGAGAGTTTTAGTCTCAGATCACGGTCAGTCTGCTCGACGTTCGCCTGACCAGCTAGCAGCTAAAATTATAAGCCATAGTGCTTACTACGTGATTGCATATTGAAATAAATTGAAGTGCGCTAGTATTAGTAATTTATCTTAGTATGCATTACTGGGCAGCCAGCTCTGTTAGGTAGCAGTAAGATAATTTAGTAGTATGGATCATAATTAGGAAATTTAGTGAATGCGCATAAAATTATTGAGCAACTACGGTAGAGTTGTAATGATGAAAACTTTATTCAAAGAATCGAAGTAGGGGAAAATAACCTCATGCAGGAGCACGAGCAGCTTATAAAAGCAAATTGTCCTAATTCGGAGGCCTGCATTAATGCCTCCAAATCCCAGCTATTGCTAATAGGGCGTCATAGAAAGAAAGTAGATGATGAGTTGACTCTATTTAACGAAAGGTCCCAAAAGTAAACAAAGCAATCTATTTAGGGTTTTGCTTTACTTATGGAATCCTCATGTAAACATGGAATCCTCATGTTTTCACCGTCATAGAAAAAGCGACGGGGGTTGCCCGTAACCTAAACTCTATCCTAAACTCATCATCTTCACTGGACCTGGCACGAAAAAGGAGAATTTACACTACCATACTTCGGCCAATTCTTACATACGCATCACCGGCTTGGTATACTGCTTCCAAAACTGACTTCCTCAAATTACAAACCTTTCAAAACAACTTCTTACGAAGAATCACAGGGGCACCTTGGTTTATTTGTAAAGAAGATTTACATGAGGATCTCAAAATTGAAGATATTAAATCACACATCAGTAGATTAAATAACAACTTTTTCACAAAAGCAGTCACAAGCAACACAATACACTTGTAAGGTTTTAGTTAAACTAACCAAGTTTTATTTTAATTTAAATCTTTCTATCTCCTCTCTGTTTCAACTTCCCGTCAGAAGAAGCGCGCGTTTTCAGCTTATGCTAATTTTGAAGTACAGCCAAGTACTATTTAAACCAGAGGTAGAAACCTCTCAGTGTGAGAGAGTTTTAGTCTCAGATCACGGTCAGTCTGCTCGACGTTCGCCTGACCAGCTAGCAGCTAAAATTATAAGCCATAGTGCTTACTACATGATTGCATATTGAAATAAATTGAAGTGCGCTAGTATTAGTATATCTTGCTACGCACCCTTTGAGTTAGAGGCCAAACTCCGCGAACTGCTCTGTGAGCAAAGTTTAATTAGATTTCTATTTTAGTGTTAATAGTATTTGATTGTTAAGTTCGACCCAAGTGTGGTCTTTTACTTTCTGTATCCCTCCCGAGTTGGGAAGTGTGTAAATAATAGTGATTTAATAAAAGAGGATTTCAAATCCCTTTCAAGTGCATTTATTCGCCAATACAGTATCTACACCAGAACATAGCGTATTTTCCGCTCCCTGTTCCAGTTCAGGACTTGAGAAGAAGAACCCTTGTAAGTACTTCACCATGTTTTCTAAAACTATGCACAGAATACTCAGTCCTGATACACTACGCTGACAACTTGAGATACAAATTACTGGACGAAGATTTCAATTTAAAACCATACGCCACACATATATATACGCCACATTTGACATTTAATGTCATAAAATATGCTCTGTAATTAGTTCCTATTCACAACAACTCCAGGCTCCACTCCATTCAATATCTCACATCTGAGTGCTTCTCCAGCACAAATCACACAAGCTAGGGCCTTACGTTTCCTCCCCGTTTAAGTCACCCACTAGAGAAATTAAACCATTCAAAACTGGGCTATTGAGGTGCTGGCAAGAGCGCGATGAAATTCGCGGTGAGACCAGCATAAAAGACAGTATTACAGTATCGGAGGCCCGATTAAATTACCTGAGCGAAAGTACTGCAGGTCTTAATCTTTTCCTCGAAGAAGGAACAAAAAAGAAAATTCAATGAATGAAAAACAAACCCCCAAATCCTCGCAGAACGAGAAAGCTAAAACACTAACTAGAAGAGCAAGCAACAAAAATCGTAGGGAAAAAATCAATAGATAACGAAGGATTTATTTCACCGCGTAAAACACATAAGCGAAATTTACCCAGCTCGGATACTGAATAACCCTTAACAAAAAAAAATAAATTTGATCAGTTAAACTCAGAAGAGAACATAGACGAAGATAACGACGATACGCCATTTGAGGCTCCCAAAAAAGTAGCGAGTCACATTCCCCCCCCCAATAGTCCTTACTGATTTTAATGGAAACTGGGACAAGCTAAAGGATGAAATCAAAGACTTAGGAATAAAGAAATATAACGGAAACCTTAAAGGTGGACGATTAACCATTCGAGTCTTCGACTCTGAACATTACAGGAACATAACAAAGTTATTGCAGGACCGTGAAGTTCCTTTCCACACTTTTAAAATAAATGCCCCAAAGCCTATCGAGGCAATAATCAAAAAACTCCCAAGAATCTCAAACATAGAAGCTCTAAAGAAAGCAATAGAAGACATGGGTATTCCGATACTCAAAATTACACAAATAACCGCAAAGAGAAACGGAGAAATAATAAATTTGCCAGTTTTTCTGGCTGAAGCAAAACACAACGCCGAAGGAAAGAAAACCTTCGACATTAAGAAACTCGGGGGACTCGACGTCCAAATGGAAAATTACCAAGCAAAGCCAGGCCCCGTGCAATGTCATAAGTGCCAGCGGTACGGGCATACATGGGACCTGTGCTATTACACACCCAGGTGCTTGAAATGTGCTCAAAATCATCAGACTTTTCAACGTCAGTCTAGAAGAGAAAACCAACCCCCAATCTGTGTCCTATGTGGTGAGAATCGCGTTTCATCGTACAGGGGATGTAGTAAAAATCCAGATAATATCCGCAAAAAGATAGCAAAAGAATACAAGAAAAACTTAAAAAAAAACCAAGTTAACGAAAATGAATTCCCTCAACTACCAGGTACTAATCCGCAGAACATCCCCCAAACCACCCCGGAATGGAAAAACCAGAATCGACCAATAAAAATGAACCCCCATTCTTTGAATGGATAAAGCTACAATTTGTAGAAGCGAAGATTTTCTTCAATCAGTTCAAGACTGCCAAGTCTATACTAGAAAAAAATAGAAGTCCGAATAATTGCCTTTTAATACTTCTCAAATTTAGATTATGAGTTCTAGGCCCTCATTCCAAAACTTCAACTTGATAGCAGCTACCGCAAGCTTTTTAAGAATTTCATACTTTAACGTTAACGGCGTTCATCACCAAGTACAAGAAATTATTAGTTACCTTAATAAATATACTATCAACATACTGATGCTAAATGAACCACATCTTAAAGCATGTAACAAGATGAAAATTCAGGGTTATAATGTTATTAGAGGCGACCATCAGCATAATCAAGGAGGCGGCACTGCCTTAATAATCAAGAATCACCTCAAATTTACTAAATTTCCCATACCAAGTACAGGCAGAATAGAAAATACTGTAGCAATTATCTACTCATGTTTTAATGAACCGAACTTTATTTCGGTGTGTCACCCCCCAGGAACTACGCTCAGAACAAGCGACTTAAATAATATTACAAACTCTGACCTCCGAACTCTGACCAGTTATCGCCAGAGACTTGAACGCTAAAAACCAGCTATGGAATAGTACATAATATCACGAATAGAAACGGAATCAATTTAAATAACTATGCCATTCAAGAAAATATACGAATTTTAGCACTAGATGTGCCCACAAGATACCATTACGACGGAAGTGCTGATGTACTAGATATAGTAATTCTAAAGAATATCCCTCCCACCCCTTATCTCGAAGTTAAAGAGGAATTGTCGGCAGACCATTACTCAGTTAACTTTGATTTCTACGGGTTCTACCTGCTGCTACAAAAGACGAAGATCCTAATTAACTGGCATATTTTCAAAAATCAACTAATGTCGGTCCCGTGCAAAATCAGTGTAATTTATATCGAAGACATCGAAAACGAAGTCCACAAAATAAGCACGAAAATCCAAAATGCAATGGAAAAAGCCTCCTACGCCAGGAACAATTATAACTACCCAAGATCTTCTCAATGGAATTAAAAATTTAATTCAGCAAAGGTTCGAAAAATTTGGCAGCGCACTCGTAACCCAAGAGATAAGGCAAACATCAATTTCCTTACAAGAAAAATCAAAAACGAAATAGTTAATCACCGATCGCAAAGCTGGAATAATCTGTTAGAAAACATGGATATTCAGTCTAATACGATTTGAAAAATCCAACGTCACTCCCATCATCACAGCCCAATCACCTTCACCCAATCAATCACATGGGGCAGATCTATCGCTCCGAAAAAGAAATCGCAGTTGTAATAGCGGACAACCTGAGTAAAGTATTCAAAGAACACAATGAAGAGGATCCGGACCATGAAGCACAAATAAATCATGCAATAGAAAGTATAGAACATAGAAGAAGTTCTGACTTCATTTAATTTACCTCCCCGGCAGAGGTAAATAACAGTATCAAAAAACTAAAGAAAAAGAAAGCACGTGGTTCCGATTAAATAAATGAAGCATTACAGGCCTTTCCCAAGAACTGCATTGTACTGCTATGCAATATTTTCAACGCATGCATCAGATTCTTGTATTTTCCGCAGCAATGGAAGCACTCTGTGATAATTACAATATTAAAACCGGGAAAAAAACTTCAAAGAAGTGTCAACTTACTGGCCGATAAGCCTCCTCTCAGCCCTAAGTAAAGTTTTCGAGCGAGTGATAAGTATTCGTCTCACGGAGCACCTAAAACAACTTAAACTTATGGATGAAAATCAGTTCGGTTTCAGAATAGCTCATTCAACGACTCATCAAATTTTAAACCTAATAGAACTTCTAGCACAAGAGTTCCAAAAGAAAAATGGTGTTGCCCCATGCTACCTTGATTTCGAAAAAGCTTTCGATCGAGTGTGGCATGCTGGCCTCATCTACAAATTATCTAATTTTCTACTTTCCAATAGCTTCCTAAAACTGATAATGTCGTTTCTCAAGTATGCGGCGAAGCCTATTCTAGCAACAAAATTATCCACAAAGGCGTCTCACAAGGCTGAGTTCTTTCGGCAAGACTCTTTAGAATTTATGTAAATGACATGCCAAAGCCCTTCTCATCAAATGCATTAAAATATGCCGATGACACAGTAGTACTTACGAGCTCAAGAAATCCGCAAAATGCAATGGATTAAATATCAAATGAATGTAATTTCTGCGTGGTGCAAACTATGGGAAATCAAGATCAACCCGTCAAAATGCTGCATAGTAATTTACAGAAGGTACAAAAAATTATACTCAGTTAATATTGATATCAAAATAGATGACATCCCGATTCCCTCAGCAACTTACTACAAATATCTGGGTGTCTGCATAGACGAAAATCTCTTACTTTCACGAGCATATTAAATAGACTACTAACAAAGCAAATGCAGCCTTCATGGCTTTATCTTGAAGATTCCCTCAATTCAGGAACAAATACTTATAACATCCCATAATTTCTTTATCAGCATGGAAAACTCACCCTACGAGGCTATCAAAAATCTAACAATCTATGATCCCACTCAGATGAGGAATATATCTGTAATGAAATTCGAGGAAATAAGTTTAAATGAAATAAAAGTGTGTGTAATTTAATAGGATCCACCTGGATCGAACGCGGTCTTTTTACTGCACTCTTCTGAGTTGTATTATAATTATTATTTGCTTTTACAAATATATGTTAACAGTTAGAAACCAGTTCTTGCAGTTAAAAATTAAAATAAATAATATTATGAATTACACTTATAATTAAAACATCTGAGATGGACACCATATGACTTCCTTCTACGACCTATTAGTCGTAGTTCTAGACCTATTAGTAGACCTATTAGTACTAATCATTTCAGTTCTCACTTCGCGGCAGGGCTAAAATATATATAAGAACTCAAAACATTTTCACTAAAAATAAAAATTGGGAAGTACAGAAAAACCTAAAACACCAAGTACAGTCAAAAACAGTTTAAAAAAACCATTTTTACAGTTAAAATTAGAATTTCTACCCAAAACAAGCAATTCGGGCAACGGGCAGGAAGATAGATTTTTCGATGTGCAAAATTGAAAGTTTCGATGTGCAAAATTGAAAGTTAACTTTCGGTCCCGCTGAGCAAAAAGGCATCGAAGCTGGTGTAGTGCACCAACTGATTAATTCTCTGTTCAACTAAGAGTTTCAAATGTAAACAAACTTCGACTAGCAAAATGGTTAAAGCCGGAATATTAGCAGACAATGCTGGGCGAAAGAAAAGAAACTGCAAGCGCCGCTGACAAAAATCGATGTTTAAGCATGCAAAACCTTAGCCTTAAATACTCTACAAGCTCACAATCTCATTCTGATTAGGAATAAAAGAAAGGATAAGGTATAGAACAAACTCAAAATCATAACTTGGTTAATTAACATAAAATGCCTTACAAGATAATGATAAGTTTAATGCAGTTATTATTAGTGCATTTTTCAGTGTTTTTAGAGTATCACTAAACCTTTTTCTTTCCGTGAGTTTACACTTTTTTGCTGCATGAATTGTACAGTTTTGATTAATATTTCATCTTTTTAAACCATTGATATCAAGTGAAAAGGCAGCGTTATCGGCATCGGGGCTTCGAAAAATTAGCCGAATTCCCGAGCAGCATTCGCCCCTGGTTCGCTATTGTTATAGTTTCTCGGAATAGCTAGTTATATAGGTAAGAACATTCTTCAAAAAGCAAAATTTTATGTATACTTGTAAGGAGGGAATTTCATGTAAAACTGATACCCCGACTGTGCCAGTTATTATGAAATTTCACCGTACCATTTATGAGTAACAAAATTATGTGCCCGGTATATCGGACCTTAATAGTAGAGTAAAAAAGTAATTATACCGTCAGCTACTGACAACTGAAATTAGACCGGAAAAGATACAACACGCGTGATTGTAATATCGCCTTATCCAAAACGTAAACCGTAGCTAAAATTTTGCTGTGCCCGTTTCGTATACCGAATTTGACGCAGGAGAGAATTCTGAAAATAATTAAACTGCGATTTCTGTATCTTATCAAAATTTCGCACGCTCTGCTTAACAGACGATTTACATTTATTTGACCTCGCAGTTTGGACAGCACGATTAAATGTCTGGCGAATTTATTCATCGTGATTTCAGTTTCACTGTGGCACTGTCAGTAATCAATGGCACCGCTCTGTTGTCAGTATTCGAAGCAAAAGCTTGTGCACATAATTAATCGGATTAGATGCGATAGTGTTGACATTGCAAGACACATATCCGAGACGCTCTAATGATGCATTAAGTTCTAGGAAATGGCAACGGTGCCGCAGACAATTCGACGGCAGAGCGTTGCGTAAATATATACCTATTGGATGAGAATTAAATTACATATCCGGCGGGAGAAATGTTAATGAAGTAGCATGTATAAGGAGATATGCAATACAACGTATCTGTCGCTTTTGATACGTATTTTATTCGCTTTTTAATTTCTCAATTTTATATGTGTTTGTTATCTTGCTCTGTTGATTTTGAGAAGTTATTAAACTACTCAGCAGCTGTATCAAATATCCAGATTATAAAATTCCTCAGAATTAAGTTTTACCTATTTGGAAGAGAAAATATGGCAATTCAAAATTTTAATTTAGGCAAAAGGTAACCGCATATTGCTATTAAAACCATTTAATATCTTGAATAAAACTCTATGTCTCTAAGATAATCAGACGCTACAAGAGAGAAAAAAAAAAAATAACCTCAACCCCTCCAAAAAAAGTCTGAAAATTTTCAAATTTTAACGGTCGCCCAAAAGGGTCTGTTAGGGTTTTTTATGCTCTCGCTGAGCTCGCAGTCTAATAATCTGCAACACTCACTTCTACTAATATTTCTAAGGTACATTTTTAAGCTTGATTATTAAGCATCATTTACTTCGTACGTAATCCATATACAATTCAACAGTAAAATTGTAAAAATTTAAAAGGAGCATGACAGTATACGTTTAGAATTCCCGATGCAGCTTCAAGTGTTGGCATACATTTTTTTCTCTTCTTTTCCTCGGTCTTTTCTCATTTCATCATATCAGTGTTCAATTTTCTTGCTATGATGACTTTACAAAACTTTTTTTGTCTTTTTATTATTAATGTTTTGTGTGTTTACTTTATCTATTAAAAATCACGTTCTTGGCGCTTATACCACATAAAATTCGATTTAAAAGCAAAGTCACAAAACATTTAAAAACTGCATATCTTTAAAAATTCCAATAGGCAATCTCTCGCGCTGGAATTTTTTTTCCTCACAGTGTTGCCACTGCTCGCTTTGAAATCAGCAAATTTGTTAATCAAAAATTCGGTAAAGTTTTACAAAATGTGACATACACAATAAAACAATTTCGAAATTCAAAATTTCGGGTTTCCAGGTAGGTGCCTATGTTCGGGTGGAAGACTACGTTATTCAAAATTTGATGGTTTTATTTCTGCACAATGTAAGAAACATGCATACATTTATGCAGATTCTTCATTATTTAATTTCTTTAAATATAATACCGGGCGATAATACTTGGTGGCAACAATTTGAAAAGTGATATGATAGTTTGTTAGGGACCGAAAGCGAAATGCCACTTTGATACTTACATCCCATACGGTACTAACGTCCCTTTTGACCTAATAGTTGCACCTTCAAAAGTCTGTGTAAACTCTGTTTCTCCCGAAGAATAGGGACCTATGTCTGATCATCCTAGAAATTTATGACAGTGTTATTCAAAATGAGGGCAATCAGATTGGTTTCAAATCAAAACGAATCTGTGGATTTTTTTTTCTTTTCTTAATTTTAAATTAAGGTTTATATTTTTCTAATAAAAGATAACATTAACACACGACTGAAGATCTTCTGAAAATGTAGTGAATATACTCCCCTCGCGACGATTACCCTAATATACCACTTCTGAAAGTGCCCAGCATTTCTCAGAACATAAACAAACATCGGTAATGATCATGATCTTTCCAAGATGATCATTTCCTCAGAAGCCCAAAACAACCTAGAAACGTGGGTGGTCGTGCGTTTCAGCATACGTGTAGGTTCACTATTTTACTCCACATCACGCAGAAACATCCTTGGGATATCCTGAGAATGTTGATTACGGGATAAAACGCATATCTTCCTGACATCCCGAAACATACTACTAACCTCCTAAAACATCCTCCCAAGTGCTTAATGTCATATCCCAGTATATCCTCAGGACAAAGTGCTTAATGTCACATCCCTAACTCAGGACATCCTCCTCAGAACATCCTCCTAACTAGGCCCCTTCAACAGCGTGCGGTATGTTATCAGGGTCTGATGTCTCTCCTACTACATCACCTAGATATGTCGGAATATACCACTAACCTCCTAAACACATCCAAATATATCCTTAGAACATCCTCTCTAGGTCCCATCGACAAAGTACAGAGCTTTTCCGTTTCAGCGTATCATACCACATAAAGCATTAGTTTCTGCGAAGCAGAGAATGGAAAACCATCTGAAAAAAAAAAAAAAAAAAAAAA
>KK115151.1:240222-254918 GCA_000611955.2 Stegodyphus mimosarum
AAAAAAAAAAAAAAAAAAAAATCTGGAAAACCAAATTGTGCCTTTGTTGTGTTTTTTCGAACCATGGATCTCCGATTACTACTTCAATATTTTTAATACACGATAACATTCGATAGCATTCCTCACAAATTTGATGACAGAGTTAAACGTACAGTAAGCTGCAAGTAAGAAATTCCTTCTGAAAAAAAGAATAATAATAAAACATTTATGAAGAAATTATACATACTGACGAGAAGTGAGTGATAATTCTGTATTTCTCTTTTCAGATGGTTTACTGACAAAACTTAAATTGCATTTTTCATTTACACTTAAATTTACCATTAAAAACCAAATTTTATAAAATTTGGACTATTATATTCATAAATGCAGTGCCCAGAATGCTATTTTGGTAATTAAACATACTACTAAATATATATTAACAAATAATGGTTAATAGATATTTTTTAGCTATATTTCTTTAATTTCTTAAATTGAGGTGCAATTCAAGAAAAACTGCCGACATTTTTCTTCAATTATTTTAAATTAAAATTTTGAAATTTCGCGAAATAACTTGTATGCAGCTTATAAAAATTTGAATACTATTTTAATTACATATTTTTGCAAATATTATTTCTTAAAAATGAATTTTTATTCAAAGGATTAATGTAATACATATACAGGGTGATATTTTTTTAAACTCTTACTACTCAGACCTATCAGCTGTAATGCCATTAAATTTCGTAGGACTAATGACAATGTGGGAAAAAAGATTTCATTAAAAAAAATTAGTTCCGAAAGTTACCGATAAGGAAAAATGGGACGCTGTTCTAGTCTACATAGCTGAGAACTATTCAAAATCAGAAACAAAGAATTACATAACAATACCGCTTTAATGCAGCAAATAAGGTGCCCCAAAAGGTTACAAAGGTGATATTTCAGTGCACCACACCACTTATTCAATAAAACCGCTTTCTGGGCAAAGGCATAGACCTCTTACAATGTGACCACCCTTCTCGTTGATCACGCATTGCATCCTGTATCATTCTCGACATCCGAAAGTAACATGTCACCAGATATGCTCAGCACATCCCGTGATGTGTTGTTCTGTAAGGCCGTAAGGGACGGGTCTCCACCAAAATAGAACTTCAAATAATCCTACAGGATAAAGTCATATGGGGTTAGATCCGGGAAGCGAGGCGGCCACGCAAGTAGATAAAAAAATTTCCTTTTCTTTTGCGTAATGATGGTGCAATAGCCACCGTACAGAGCTTTTGAAAGTAGAACTTCCTGACTTAAGCCCTGAGGACCCTTAACATGAACTAACAACCTCTACAGGCTGTTCAAACTCTAGAGGTGATCCATGTTGGTGCAAGCCCCCGGTCGACCCCAAGCTTTATATAACATATACGGTCAGTCAAGTACGCAGTTGTAACTCCGCAACACTCCGGTCACTGCATGAACAAAAAGGTGATCAACCACGATATCAGTCTCCCTTGAGATGACCGAATAGGACCACCCCTCCTGAAAGCTCCTTAACATCTACCATGTAGCGATCACACAGCTCGAGACAGACATGACAGTACCGTACAGGCTTCGCAGGAATTCCGCCCTGTTTGGCGGAATCCCAAGAGTGTTGCATGCTTTTCGAAATGTATTTTTGAGTTGCATCTTGAGGTGGGAGCTTGGCAATGGAACGGTTAGTTTCGTTGCATTTATATTCCTAGCTGATTCTTCTGCAGGGTGTCCACTTCCTCGTTACCTTTGTTGCTAAACTGGGCTTTGGTCCGTGATATTATGAAATGTTGGTTGGTTGTGTTAGAGGCAGTGTTTACGATTTGCTGGATTATTAGGGATGTATTCGCTGGGGAGACTACTGCGCGCATGGCATATAAGCTGTCTGTAAAAACTGGAGATTTTAAAGGAGTGGTGAATACTGTATTTGATTACTTCTGATATAACAGTTGCTTCTGTTTGGAAAAAAAAAAACTATTATATATGCATCCCTTTCCCCTATTCCAGGCCGGAACCGTGCAAAAATTAAGGACGAAGTCGAAACATTAGCATATCAACTGAACGAAGAGGCAGAGCGGACAGAAAGACCAATCAGGAGATTAAAAAAAGGTAATGTACGGTAGCACATGCGCAGATATGCAGGTAGACGTTATGGGGGAGTGTCTGAGTAGTATAAAGCATGTTGTCGGTGTAAGATCAGTATTTCTGGCAAAGAGATAGCACACCGTATAGCAGTTAAAATCACACCGAGTTGCTGCCTCAGCGAGAAATGGCGAATAATCAATCTGTTAGACGACATCCGGATGCTTTTACCCGAGATCGAATCATTGGGAAGTTGGAGGAAGGCCACAGTGTGACAAGTGTGGCTGCAGAGTTCGGAATTGCTCACAGCATCGTTTCACGACTTTGGAGACAATTTCAAACTACAGGAACGGCTATCCGGGGGTTTAGTAGTGGTCGTCTACGAGAAACCACACCCGCAGATGACCGGTATATTGCCTTACAGGCCAGAAGAAACAGGCGGCAGACAGCGGGAGAAGTCGCTAGACACACGACACAGGCGACTGGAGGACCGATATCGCGTTTTACCGTGGCCAGAAGACTGCACGGTGGTGGTCTGTTTGCACGACGCCCTGTACGGTGTGTACCTCTAGCGCCTGCCCATCGGAGAAGGCGTTCTCTGTGGTGCCGGGAACACCGGAATTGGAGAGACAATGAATGGGGACGAGTACTCTTTACAGATGAGAGCAGATTTAGTCTGAGTTGCGATTCTAGACACATACACATCTGGACAGAGCGGGGAACACGCAATAACCCCTTCAACATCATCAAAAGGGACTGTTTTGGAGGTCGCGGAGTTCTCGTTCGAGCAGACATAATGCTTGGTAGCCGGACCGACCTTCATATCTCCCAAGGAGGTTCGTCACCTGGGACTGCTATTGTAACGAGGTTCTTCTTCCTTACATGCGTCTTTTCACAAGGGCTATGGGTCCTCAGTTCCTCTTCATGGACGACAACGCTCCACCTCATCGCACAGTTACTGTCGAAGAGCTGTTGGAGAGTGAAGATATTGAACACATGGATTGGTCGGCAAGGTCTCTGGATCTAAATCCCGTCAAGCATGTACGGAACTTACTAGGGAGACCCGTGGCAGCACGTAACTTATCGCCAGTAACGATTCCGAAACTGCGATTGGTGCTACAAGAGGAACGAGCAGCAGTGTCTCAACAGCTCATTAACAACCACATATCCAGCATGCACAAATAATGTGAAACCTGCCTAGCAGTCAGGGGAGATCATATCCCCTATTAAAGACCGGATGTTTCTTGCTGGACACCCATCACAGGGATGTTTCGGCCTTCAGTCGCATTGCGCTCCATGCTACTTTTTCAATAAAGCTTCTTTTTATCCCTCTGATTTCTCTTTTAGTAAGTGTTGCTTACATTACTCATGTCCTTACGTATTGGGGATCTTACGGTATTAAATGTGTTGATTTGGAAAGCTTTTGTACAAAGTTATATTGAAAAAACTGTCTCGTCTATAATTTTTGCACACCATTGTATATTGTTCTTCACTGCAGGATGTCGCTTATACGGGTGTGAGGGAGTTAAGTAGTATTGTGATTTGAATTCGTTTCCTTATGGGTGCAGTTCTTTCTTAAGTGCTTTTATGTACTCTTTTCCTGCTGCTGTGAAGAGAGAAGAAATTTTAGCAATCTGGTACAATGCACCATTCGATGTTGTTCTGTATCCTCTAGTGTAATTGAGAAGAAAAAGTCGTTGAATTGTTTGCAATTTTCTCAGTTTACGGGAAGACATTGAGTTTGCCCAAACTGCTGCTCCGTAAAGAGCAATTTTTTCGATTACAGAGAAATCAGCTTTTGTATTTTTCTGTTTTAATCATTCCATCCAATTCCTTGCATTCTCCGTAGGTGTGTTGTTATTTAAGATATTTTGTATTTAACATAATCTAGATGGTTTGTTTGTTATCTTAAATAATGCCGATATATTTTATAGATTTGACGATTTTGATCTTTTTATTTTCGATATGGAATTCTGGGAACCTGAAAATTTTCTGTGATGGTTTGTTGAAGATAGCTGCTTGTGACTTTTTATCAGATACGATTAATTTTTGTTGCTCGGAGAATTCTTTAAAGATGTTTAATACGCTATTTACATTATTCTCAAGTATATCTCGAGTTCTGCCGTTAAGAACAAAGTCCGCATCGTCGGCGAAGGCGATGGATTTGGTGTTCGATGGCAATTTGTGTTGGATAATTTTATCAAAAGCCACATTTAGAAAGTCCGCGCTAAGGCAAAAGCACTGCGGGCAGCCTCTTTCTTGCTTCTTTTCGATTAATCTGTTACTGGAAATAATAATACTTTTTCTGTCTGTAAAGGTTTCGTAAATAGTTTTCGGGTTCTGATGCTCCTAAGTGTGCCTAGAATCTCAGGCCATCACAGAGAATCAAATAACTTTTTAAGATCGAGGCAGAGTAACGCCGATTGCAGATTCTGAGATTTGTTACTGGGAATTTGCTTTTTTATTGTGTTTATAGTGTGGATGATCACTTCTATTCGAACCGAATCCGAACTGGAATTGACTTGCACTGCTCTTTTTCTTAATGTTATACCTTAGGCGGTTTGCAAGGGTTCTGTCAAAGACTTTATCTAGAGATGATAGTAAATTGATAAGCCTGTAGGAACTTGGGTGTGAATGTCCTTTCTTTTGAAAGAGAATAATCTGCCCCGCTTTGAAGCTGGAAGGAAATAACTTGTCCTGCAGACATTTGTTAAAGGTTTTCAGGAGTCAGGTTGGAAATCGTTTGTGAAGGATTTGGATCAGGGAGTTATTGATTCCAACGGACAATGACACCGTTGGGGCAGTTCGGTCCTGTAGCCTGGCATTCGTGCACCTTCGCCTTCCAGATCCTTAATTCCGTCGACGAATAACTGGAAGGAAACATTGTTGACAGCACCTTTGCACATCTATGTCCGTACTGTGCAACTGGCGGCTATAATGAACTCTGGATGGCAATGACGTTACAGAGAGTTGTATCGACGTGGGTCGTAGAGAGAAATGAGAAGCTGCACTAGTGAGCGAAGGTGTGAAGATTTATACGAGTGCCATCATGGCCAACGTCTCTGATCGTGTCACCAACTCGGGTATCTGTCAAGGATTCTAAATGTATGCTGATTGAATTTTATATCTGTGTCTTCTTTTGTTGTGAATAAAGTGTATGATGCATCACTGGTGCTACCTTCCTTACTACTAGCACACTCACGACGTCACACGGCCTATTGCTCAGTGTGACCAGCGCCCGCTTCACGCATCCCTAGTATGCAACCACGTTCGAAGTCGTTCAGTTGTCTATAAAGTCTTCGACTACATCGTAACAACATTAGTGGTTGTATCTCCAGGGTTAACATTATTGGTTGTTTACCCGACAACGATTAAAGGCAAACAGTCCACAGTTGTTACCTTCTTTATGCATTGCTAGTTTTCCAGTAGAAACACTCGTTATGACCGAAGTTAACGTTCACTGGCCTTGAAAATTTAATCAATTGCATACTTGGTGGGAAGGAATTTGCATACGAAATGTTCAGATGATCGGATTATTTTTTAGTATATGTTTATGTACTTCTTAGTATCGGATTATTTTTTGGCTATCTTGAGTGCAAGGGAAAGTCAGGCCTGCATCCAGAAGTTTGAATTGATTTTTAAGGCATGTTTACTATTAAAACAAAATTTACCTGCTAAAATTGTGGTTGACTTGCATAAAAGAGAGCCCTTTTATTTAAAGCTCTAGTGCACTCCGGCTAAAACTATAATTTATCTCGAAAACTGAGAAGTACCGAAGCCGGGCTCCGGTGGGCTCTGGCGCAGTTTAAGCTCTGTCTTTTACAACTGCTCGCGAATCGTGGTCTTGAAATGCAGTTTGAAAGCCGTCCTGGCGTTCAGCAATGAATATGTTTCCAGATTTTAGTGACAAGGCATTACCTGTGCTTATCCCACTTACGATGACATACTTATGAAAGTGTGGATTTATTGCCTTTCTGTCAATCAAATAAATATTCAGAAATTGCTTGGATGCACAAACAGATAAGCGAAGTGCTATTGGCAACAAAGTGCCACGATTGGAGGAACTCTTATCCAATAAACAGGAACAAAGACTTTTTTTTTTTTTTTAAATTTCGGTAATATTTTTTATTTTCACGTTTCATTTTTTTTATAACTAAAATTTTGTTATCCAACTTTGCCTTCTTTTTTTTTTTTTTTTTTTTTTTTTTTTTTTTTTTTTTTTTTTAAAATTTTTTTTTTGGATTTTAGAAACTGTTTTACGGGGTACGAGAACGTGTTAAAAATATTTTAGGATTGAGAACCCGCGTTTAAGCACTTACGCTTCCAATTACATCAATTAATAAGAGATCGAATGCTATTTTAGCATTTGCTAGTGCTGCCATCTAGTTGAGTTCTTTTGAAATAAGCTGGAAGGAAATTCTCATACATGACATTGTTTCTTTATTTTATATAAATTAAAACTTAGAAATAATGTTCGTTAGAAACAATGCATTTGATTTTTAAGTTTCGTACATTTTTTCCCACTGTGTGATAAAACATATATTATTCCGCTAATTTAATTTGAATATTCTCTTTTTTAAGGTAAACTTTCCTGTCTTCAACAGAAACATCTTGCTAAATTTAATGGATTATTAAACACTAATGATAAAAACAATTACAATATTAATGCATCGTGAATAATAATTGTTTATAAGAAAGTTCTGATTCCATCCATTTGCTCTTTATGAGTATTAGGAACACCCATAAGATATAGATATTAGCTATTATTGCAATAATAGTTAAAGCATATCAGAAAGTTTCTACACATTTCCATACGTACAGAAGCAGGACGCTAACATGTTGTACAGCAGTAGTCTTCAAACTGTGGTCCGCAAAACCCCGCGAGTCAAAATAAAAATTCGAAAACAAAATAATAAAGTATTTACACTAGTTGACGAATGTTTATTACCTAAAAAGTATAAAGATGGATTTAGTTATAGATTAATTTTCAAGCTTAACATGTTGCC
Source organism: Stegodyphus mimosarum (assembly GCA_000611955.2). Taxonomy (NCBI): domain Eukaryota; kingdom Metazoa; phylum Arthropoda; class Arachnida; order Araneae; family Eresidae; genus Stegodyphus; species Stegodyphus mimosarum. Next base: position 247,302 of record KK115151.1, read on the forward strand.
ATCATATGTCAAAGAGAATGAAGTGTAATACTTTGCGAAACTAAATAGTTTTATAATGGAAAATAAATTAAATTTCAATGAAAGTGTTAAAAACTATACACTTTTTTCAATTGAAGAAAAGTATGAAAGAATATTTTCTAGAAGAAAAAACTAAGTATGACTAGATAAAAAATACTTTCGGGTACTGTGATGAATTAGATGGCTTGCTAGTGAAGAAAAGGAACAACTTATCGAGATATCAATAGATCCGGCGTTAAAATCTAAGTTTAAACAAAAGCAGCACCTAAAGTTTTGGTTATAATTTCACGCAGAATACTTAGAAGTTTCTCACACAACTGTAAACGGAACGACATATTTCAGTGAAAATTTTTCTCAATGTATGTGGCAGCAACAACAACAACAACAAAAAGAAAGAAACAAACAAACAAATGAAACGCAGAATACGAAATGTGATTGCAAATAGCATTAGTAGAGCTAGACTTAAACAGGTTGTGTAAAAATTGCAAGTGCACCTCTATCACTAAATAAGGGTAGGTGACACCTGGAACATAAGTTAATGCTATTAATGAGTCAATTACACTAATTTTATATTAACTTTTTAAATAAAAATACAACACTTTTCCTTAATTGTCTTTACATAAAATACCTATAACATATTGATCTGACATACTTGCCAACCTAGGACACTCAAAAATCGGGAGAATTTTTTTAGAAATCGGAAGATTTATTTTCACGACAAAAAGATTTTTAAATGATAAAAATGTTTTTTTTTAATAATGAATTAACTTCAAATCGTTGCTGATTAATATCTGAATGTTCAGTTACTAATTTTTAAATGCAAACATTACGTTCTGCATTAATAACCTTTTGGTCCCTTGTTTCCGTTGAAAAAGATTAACGTTTCGTCTCTTTTTAATAGAACTCATGTTGTCCTTGTTTATGTGTACGAACATGCTTGGGAACATCGGCCCTTCCACTGTGTGAAATCTAAAAAGCGCAATGACCAACGGTACACATCGCAAAAGCATTACATTTTTTTGAGGAAATATTAGAAAGTCATCTGTGTACGATTTTTGATAAGTACCTGAGTATTTTACCTTTTTTACAGATATAACTAATACGAAATATTGTAATTTCTTAAACTATTTCTCGAAAGCACGTACGTTCGCACAGGTTAGTGACAAGATGAACGAAATAACCTCGATCTTGCTTTGTGCTCCTTGGCTAATATGTGCCGGATGACACGCAGTGGCACTCGATGCTCATTGGAGAAATGGAACATGATGTTTTCAGACACGTGCTCTCACTCATAAAGCAGAAGCGCGCCATAATTTCTCACTGAAGAAACTACTATAGTTTTCTGTGCAGTCTAGAGAAAAACCAGGTGCTTTCAGAAATCCCAAATGACTTTTTGGGGGATGCAAATAAAGAAGTATTAAGCCAAGCTACATAAAAATCGTGAGAAATTTTAAGAATAAGAGAAAGTCGGGAGAAATATAGTGTAATTCGGGTTGCCGGAGAACGGTCGGAAACCGGGAGTCTCCCCCTAAATTGGGAGAGTTGGCAACTCTGTGATCTACTTTAAATATTATTTTTAAATATATTTGCCTACGACTGGTATGGCGTTCTACTAAAATAAAAAAACTTTATTGTTCTTAGGGTTCCCTGAATGGACAAAGTTTGAAAACCACTGTTGTAAAGTAATGGCAAGACGTATTTCATCTTCGTCATTATTTGTAATAAATTTCTTTTTATTTCCAGCTTTTCAAATTTGCTATTAAACAGTTTTCGCATTAACAGTTTCAGCAGTTACACAGTTAAATTTTCAGCAACTGGGATATGAACTGCGATTTTAGATAATAGTATAGTCATAAAGCACTAATTTAGCAGACAAGATTGACAACCTGTAAGACCTTCCCTTGCATGTAACTGATAGTCCCTTGCACAACAGCGACAATTTAATAAAATACTATATTCAATCTTTGCTGTTAAATTGCCATTAAGCCGAAACAAATTAAATCTTTGGCATTAATCTTTGCCTTGGAAAAGTGCAGGTTAGCTCTGTACCAAGTTTTTATAGTTTTATACAATAGAACAATGTAATCAAAAAGTTATCACGTTTTATGTATTCTCGGACATGACGCATCCCATAAGCGGCAGTTCTGAGCGTTTGTCGCTCCTGATAAAGTAAAATAAGCTGCGTATGCATAAAAAAGTCTTTCAAGGCAACATTTCCTCAATAGTTATTAGAATAATCGGAATTGGATAATAATTGGAAATCAAAATCCAAATGCTTTTTGTATAATTTGTGGCTTCAGTTCTTGCATTATGTGGATTTTATATTACCACTGAAAATTGGGCTACAACACCGCTACAGAGTATGCTTCATTTAAATACTATATAAAAATACTTTCTAATTTGCATCGAAGAAGTACATTTTATGTTTTAAATTAAAATATTTTTTAATAAGCAACACAGTTTGGCCGAAAATTTCACCTTTTCTGGCAAAAATATTCTTCGTACTTCTCATTCATTTGTTCCACGTTTCATAAATGTACGCTTATTATAATGAGCTATAAATGAATCTGAACAGCGGGACTTATAATCATTTTGTGTGCGTTGAAAATACTATCTGCGTATCAGCGGGTCCTTGAAAATCAAACCAGATTTTTTAAGGACCCAACAAATATCTATTTTTATTTAACAAAGAATATTTTTAAAAACACTTATTTCAATAAATTTCAGTTTTACCTTTTTTTTTTTTTCAGAAGAAAGTATCTTCTGACTTTCGGAATACGAAAAAAATTAGTGTACGGCGCAGAAAACACCTGCAATTACTTTTCCGTTAGGAGCATTGTATTTCTAAATAAATTCAATAGATGGCGCCTTAAGAAGACCTTGTTCTGAATGTATGAAAATTAAACCGAATTCACATTAGTGAATGATGTAAAATTTAATGGTATAAGCAGGGCTTAATTTCTAAAATCAGAAGTGCCGGAGCCCAATGGCTTGGAAACGTCAGGAAGAAGATAAAAATTATTAAATAAAATAACTAATAAAATATATAATAATTAAATAATTAAATTAAATTAAAATGCAATAAAATATAAAAAATATAAATATAAATTTTATAAATTAATTTTTCATGATAAATAATAATTTTTCATAATAACGAACCTCGTCTTATTTGGGGTTGCGGCTGGACTTCAATTTCACTCGAAGAACAAAGACGGCCTCCGGCTGAATGTAAGTTTTTGAACATACGGTAGGACGTATTTTCGAGAGATGAGAGAAATAAAAACCATTTCTTCCAGCACACCAATGGAAAAAAGTAAAACAATTAAAGCATCACTAATGAGAATAGTGAGGATGCTAGAAAACAATATGAGGGAATGTAAAGAAATTTTAATGAAGAAGTGAAACTTCGAACACATAGAAGAGTCTATAGCTTTCCGACTTCCATGCCCTGCTGATATCATTCTAGCTGTTAAGCAGCATGCGACTAAGCAAACAAATTTTCTCCGAATCCGATCAACAAATCAAACTAACGACTGGGCAAAGAAATTTCCTCTGAATCCGAACAACATGAGAATAAAAGTAAGGTTTGCACAAGTGATAATTTTTTCCTGTATTTGGTTACATACATTAAAGTGACTTCACTCACTAGCGTTGGACGTAAGCGATCAAGGTAATCACTTTTAGTACTTTCTGAAGCAAAACATTTTACCTGCTTTCATAAATTCATTTCACTACCTGGAGACTAAGCTTTCGACATGTGGATAGAGGCTTTTCTTTCCTTAAAAGTCTTAACCTCCATCAAGGTATTTGTTCCCGAGAGAAAGACAGTCACGCATTCCGAAGTTATAATTAGTTTTTAAGGCATATTTACTTCGAAAATAAAATTTGTTCGCTGAAACTGTACGTCAGTTATATAAAAGAAGTGCCGGAACCCTTTATTTAGGGCTCCGGTGCGCTCTATCTAGAATCACGATTTACCTCAGAAACTCGGAAGTACCGGAACCGAGCTCCGGTGCAATTTAAGCTCTGGGTATAAGTTTCCTTATTTAAATTTTTATAATAAATTTAACTGCTTTTTTAAGAAATTTAACTAATTTCTCGCTAATCACCTGCAAAATTTTAATTTTGAAGATTGAAATATTTTCCCATTCCATTTTTTAATTCACGTCACGTCACGCTACTGCAGCAATAAATAGCTCTATTACAATCTGAAAGATAGCTGATTTTAAGATTTGTTGCTAAATTTGTGACAAAAGATCTGTAATTTATTTTTGAAATTGTAAAAATATATACCACGGGCAATTTTTAAAAAAGGAAGAGCTTTAAAAGAATACACGTATTTCTCAATAATTTTTATTTGTATATTAATTTTAATGAAATCATTATTCGTTATAGTCTATAAGACATCTACCTATCATAATATTTAAACTTTGCGACTTTTAGTTTGCACGTAACTTAAAAAAATAATTTTGATAAAATTGAATTAAAGATTAAAAATTTGTAGTACGTTCAGAATTCCTTAAATTTAATCAGATATTTCAGTAATTTGAAGACCAGAGAAAATTATTTTCTAGCTTCTAAACTGCTTTTAACGTGCTTAAAATTTTGGTACTTACATATTATCCCGTCGACCATGAAAGTTGGGTACCACTGAACTTTGAAATATTTGAGATCCCGCAAAAGTTGGACTAATAGTTTATGCGGAATTCTGAAGCGCACTTCCATCACAACTCTTATAATAAAACATCTCTCTACAAAATCCACCAAATAGCTACTGCTGTGGAAGTATTCGACCCGCTTCGTTTTTGTGAGTCTTAAAATCGCTTTCTTGGATTTGTGTTATTTTGTTCGGCCTTCCGATCCAAGCGATAGCTCTGTTTTAAAATGCTATAAGCACAAACTTCCTGCAGGTGATTATAGTCTGCCAGCCGTATCCAGCTGTTTTTCCAACTTTTCAACAGATGTTAAGTCTTTCGACCAGCTGTAAAACCGGAATTCTTTCACATATGAGTAGGAGTTAGAGGAGATGGTTCAAAAAGGATCATTATACACGTAAACTATCGGCCAAGAATTAATGATAGCTTGTATTTTCGTTACTATAGCTGCAAATCTTAGTACGATAATCAAGCCTTTCCTAGAATTTTCTTCAGAGAAATTTTTATTACCTTTACTATCCTCTTCTAAAATAATGCCCACCAAACAACCTTTTCCACTATACATTTAAACCTGATATCCCTTCTACCGCAATAATCCATGACATCATCTGTAACTGAATTCCACAATCTTTAGAATTCATGTTCCTTTTAAAGGCTTTTGCATTATCACAGCGTATAGTTTTACATAATCCGTGTCTTGCTAGGAAACGTGGAAAAGCAAGAAGATAGTTTTACACTTGTTAAGCCCGAAACCATTTCTAAGTGAATGGCTCGAGTAAATAAGAAAACGGCAAAGTATGATTTTTCATTTACACCTTTCATATAAAGTGGTTTTGCAAATTTCACTCCCGTGAACTTAAATGCACTCACTTCTTTACTTCTGTCAAGAGGCGGTGGAGCTGTTATTTGACTTCCTTGGCATGCCTTGAATATTTTGCAATTTAAAAAATTGTTCAAAACACTTTTAACGTTTGGAAACCTCTTATTATCCAATATGCAACACATTTTGGTGTTCTCATATAATTGACGATTCCGTAAAGCAAAATGCTTTCAGGAAGTATCCAACGGTGTTTTCGACCAGCAGTTAAACATGAATTCTGAAGCCGTTCTCCAAAACGTGTAAATAAGCTTTCATCCACTGCGGAGTCTAGGCCAATGAATCGACAAGAATTATTCTCTACTTTTCTTTGAGATAATTGTATTAATTATTTTTAGAACTCGGTTTTTTGAACATATTTGACACAGAATATCATCTTAAGAGTCAAGGGCATCTTAAGATTCCTCTTCTGTAGCGCACAACAACAACAACAACCCAGAATATTTCGGCTTCGGCTAGTTCTTGTTCTGTTAAAAGTCCTTTTATCTTTTCAGAATTTTGCATGATATTGTGAACAAACCTCTTTATCCATGCTGTTACTCAAATTACCCTATGTAAGTTGCTGTAATTATTCAAGTCCAACAGCGTTTCACGTGACATCTCCGAAATATTTGACTGTTTTTCATTTCCAATGTTCGTATCAATCCGACGTTTATGCTTTATGTTTCGATTTTGGAGTTTTGAGGCTCCTGAAGTCAGCTAGGTCCATTCCACCAGAACTTATCTGACACAATAGAATATGCTTTACACCCACGCACTTTTTCAGCTGTTTTTTTTTTTTTTTTTTTTTTAAAAAAAATTAAACAAAAATTCCAATTTTATGATTCCAATTTTTGTTGGATTTCTACTACACGATTGGAAATGAATTATTTCCAGTCTCGAGCACAGTCCCTGATGCAGTACAAACATATTTGCGAATCAGTCTAAAGAAATATATCACTAGGTTTAAGAAATGCAAATACGGACGTTATATAATTCCCTAATTTTGCTACTATTAGAACTCTCAGAATCTCGAGTCATGGCAGTGCAGCAATTCGCTTCACTGGCGCTAACTGAGAGTTCGCTAAAAGGAAACTCGTATTCCAATCTGTTCTCAATCCAGTTTTGAAGCACGCTGCTGCTCCATACGCTTTTAAAGTAGCATCGGGAATTATGTACATTTGCAGTTCTTTAGATGTAAAATCTTCGCAGTAGATATACCGGGGTACCACAGTAGTTATTTTCTTTGTAACAAGAGCTTCAACTGCAATATTTAAAGGCCGGATTTAAATCTATTGCGTAAATTAAAACGAATTAGATTGCAAATCGAAGAAGATGAATTTTCATTCCTAAATCCACATAACTACTTTTAGCGCTAAAGCATCCGCGTTTTCCTTTTTAACAAAACAATGTTGAGATCCAGAATCATATCAGATTCTCACGAATTCTTGTTTTCTTCCTGCCTTTAAATTCGCACTACTAATTTGTAGTCAAATGCTTTCATTTTGTGAATAATTTAAATTAGTAACGAGAAGTCGACGTATCTTCAAATTCGGGATGCGGCCTCAATCATCTTATTATATCGCAAATTAAATAATTATGCGGCTGGTTGCATATACTACATGTGTCTTTGCGCCAATACTGTTCGGCAACGTGCCTATTTCAGACAACGAAAACACAATCCCTGCAATTTTGCTTCTCGCCTTCTATCTGGATTTGGCAATGGAAAATTTTTTGAATCATGTGTTTTAACCCTACAAAAAATGCGGTTTTCTTGCAATGAATTGATTAATAGAGCTGCACTGAACTTTGTTCGACGGTTTTTCTCCAGACTCCACTATTTAACGTTTCTGTAATCAGAATGAAATAACAAGCCAGATGCTTCTTTTCTTTAAGGTTAATTTATTCCTTCAATTTTTGTGAAATTGAAGAACATAGTGTATTTCCATAAGCACCTGTGGTGACGTTAAGAGCTTATAAGCTTCTTAACTGTAATTGACACTCGTTGTGCAACATTTTAAACAGTCTTAATGCTTTTACATTATCGGAATTTCATACTTAGTCATTTATTAATGTGAGACCTTATAA
>KK115151.1:256702-347920 GCA_000611955.2 Stegodyphus mimosarum
GCTACAGCCGTCTATTTATTCGGATCCATCAGCCGTTCAGAGGGCGCTGCTCAGCATACGCATGCGCTACGGATTTGCAATTCTAATCATTTGCATATCATGCGCTACTTTGCATTTCCTGAAAATTTCAGCTCACTCGCGTAAGTCCTTCATGGTGTTGCAATTTTCACAAACGTGAGTGTATTTAAGAGGGATTCACACTTATCATTGCTTCGGGTTCTTGCAAATAATGAAAATAATAAACTAACATATAACATCGCTACTGGAAATAAAAAAAATATATTTTATCCTTAAAAAATATATTTCTAATAATAGTTTTTTATAAAATTGCTCCACTTTGAGAAGCATTTTCTGTGAGTTTAAATGCTTTGCCAAATTAACTGTCCAGTATTTTCTTTGCTATCATTTATACTTCTTCGTATAAAAAATGAGCTCGGATTTATCTTCAAAACCATACCCATACTGAAAAATCAAATTTTATAATTCTCCTTTTTCTCCACGATTAAGTTTTACTCATTTAATTACGTATTGATAGTAATTGCAACCTAGATTTAAAGATTTCAAATAAGAGATTAAAATAAAATTTAAGGAGGGAAGATTTCCTGCATGCATTTAATTTTTAAGTAATAATAAAGCCATTCTACCTATCAATGGAATAATTTTTATAAACCTTCTGTAAAATCTAATTTTTTAAATAATAGTAAATCTAATAAATCTGTAAACATTAAAATTCGGAATTTTATACCAATTCCCCAATTTTTTTACGTAATTTATTTGAATCGACATATACATTATTGCTAAAAACTAAAACAGATTACTGAAAAATTATTTGCTCGATATATTTTAGCATTTTATTTCAACTATTGTTATGATTTTGTTTCAAATCAAGGATACTTACCTGACAGTTGTACTGAAATTAAGAGATGTGTCTTAGAGCCATAGGCGTTCGAAGAAATCAGTATTTTGATTTCAACTAAGCAAATATTATTTAAACAGCTTTCGAACTCAAACTGCAAAGGCAGAGCTTATTGGAGCCAGACTTCGCAATTCTTAGTTTTCAATTGAAATAATAATTCCAGGTGAATTCCATTTTAAATCAGCTTTTATAATTTAACCTGTTATTTAGCTTTCTGTAATTAATTTTACTTAATAACCTTTCTATTTATCGTTCTACTTTGTTGTCTTTTACTGTTGTTTCGTTCATTAACTTTTTTTCAAGGCCTTCTACAGGGCTTTGTCACATTTAATCTTAGAAATTAAATCTTGTGCAAAAAATAACACTATGAATTTAAAATAACGTTTCAACTACTGATATTGTGAATTGATCAATGCACCAAACTTCAAAAATATTAAGTGATTTGCTTTAAAATATGGGAAATACACACACACACACAATAAAAAAAAGGGGGAGGACAGGTTGTCTGCCCCGAATATCAGCTTCATCGTACATCCGCTAGCCCCCACAAAAAATCACAAAATACTGATAAATTTGCCAAGTTCGACTGCCAAATGAATATGCATACTGAATAAATCGGAAGGTCGCTAATGACTACTGCATATAGAAAATTTGAAAAATATGAGGAAATGCTGTGATTCAGGCAGCATAGTCTTGCATGTGTTCTTATATTAAACTGCTGCCAATTATAGTACGTTGTTTATTTTCTCACCAATGAGGTGCTTAAATGTTTAAAAGTGCATACAATTCTTTTCTTTTTAATTTAGCAAAAGTTTTTTGCAAAATAATTTTAAATTGAGCATATCTTTAGAAATTTCGGTACACACTCTCACGCGTTGGAGATAAAAATATTTTTCTGTACAACGTTGGTATTGCTGGCTTTGAAATCTTTGAGTTTGTTAATGAAAAATTCGTTAAAGTTTTAGAGAGTATTGTTACGAATTTCACATTTTTTTGGCTATTTATTTAGAATTGTAATTAAAATTCCTTTTTATTTTCCCATGCAATGCAGACGATTTTTGAAGAGAAAGCTACATCAAAAAATAAATAAATAAATAAAATAAGCAGTAAATTGAAAAGTGAAACGACAGCAAAATGCCAAAACGAAAGTAATTGTCCTTCGGGATTCAAATCCCTTTGGACTAAAAAATATGTTATTGAAATTGTCAGCAATGAACATTGCAACGAAAGGATACAAAATAAAGTTTGATGTAAAAAAAACAAGAATAAAAAATATTTCATAGCGGGGGAGGGGAATTGAAAAAATGGTATGAAAGTGGCAATAAAAACAGGAAAATACATTTCCTTAAACTATCTTAGTTTAGCTATTGATCAAGAAACGTGTGAATAGTTTTCTACAGTACAGACAAAGAATATTCTAGTTTGTGAATTTTTTAATTCAAGAAAAAGTTCGTGAAGCTGCCATAGAAGTTGGTTCTAAAATTTTAAAGCAGTTACGAGTAATAGGTGGCTTAAAAAACTCTGTGTAACGTCACAGCATAATTTTATAAAGGTTTTCCGGTGAATCTGTAGATGATTGAGGTCGGTTCAAATCCCAGCGAATTCTAACTTTCATTCACATGATCACAGCTTTTAATATATGTCTCCGATGTATTTAATCAAACGTACAACTCATTTTTTACAGTATTCTTATATGTTCTTTCTTATTACAGTGGAATACTTTACATTACTTTACATTTTCTTATGGGAATGCCATTTCTGACTAAGAATTGCCATTTCTTTAACATGTTTTTCATTAAAAAGCTATTTATTTTTACTGAAGCAAATTAAAAAAATTCTTAGATGCTTTTCGATGAGATATAACCATTCGAATGAATAAACATTTTACACCTGTGAGGTTACTCATAAACAGTATATCTTTCAGATATACATACGCTGTTTAAGCTAATATTTCTTTCTTTGAGCTACATACCAACCACCAAAAAATTTTCATCACCCTCAAATCTTTAAAAAGTGAACACTTTATACTTTCTTTATTCAAGAACTTTTGTGCCCTCTTCTTCAGCAGTTTGATATAACTGCTGAAGAATAATATGATAGTATCAAAATAATAATGATATATAAATCATTATTATAATATCAAATAATCAAATAATCTTATATCAATTATTATAATAAAAATTATTATAATAATAATAAATCATTATTATAATATCAAATATCTCTTCCATAATGATAATATCAAAATAATGAAACTTATTAACATCTAAATTTAAATCTCAAATTTAGGTCTGTGAGCAAGGCACTATCTATGCACTTAAAAATTTTGGTACCCTCACATATAATTATCTCTCTTTTCCTTCCATTTCTTTCTCAATCTTGGTTTAGTTGCACCATTCTGTGGTAAAACTGTCACTGGAAATATTTTATAGTGCCTCATTTCCTTGACGCCTTAAGCACAGGCTTATTTTGCTTAACAATTAATCCATCTCTACCTAAAAGATTAAAAATATATATAATAGGCCAATACTCTGAAGATTTCAATGTGGAAAACATTTGTGTTATGTTTTTTGCAACTCAATGTAACAAGACTTATCCAATCAAACAACCAAAGAATTATCCAGAATATATATATTCTATGGTAAAACTGTCAATATATATTCTGTGGTAATACTGTCAATGGAAATATTTTATTGTGCCCCATTTCTTTGATGCCTTAAGCACATGCTTATTTTGCTTAACAATTAATCCACCTCTGCCTGAAAGATTAAAAATATATATAATAGGCCAATAATCTGATGATTTCAATGTGGAAAACATTTGTGTTATGTTTTTTGCTGCTCAATGTAACAAGACTTATCCAATCAAAGAAAAAAGAATTATCCAGAATATACACATGAACTGTGAATTCCCTTTTATGTGTCGATGTGTGAACTTTAAAGATAGTGTCCATGATTTTGAGAAAGAATTCACATTAAAAGACGCCATATTTAGTTTGTCTTTTGCTTGAAAATTCAAGTGACAAAGATTCTCTTGATGCTAAAACACATCTGGCACCTGTGAACAACATCTTGGATTTAGTTACATCTTTAGAGATGGTTAGTTGTGTCAGGACTTAGCATTCTGTGTGTATTCTTTGAGAACATGGTAAATTCTGTAAAGTGTTCTTTACCTCAAATAGTCAGTCCTGAACTGGAACAGGGAGCGGAAGGTACGCTATGGTCAGATGTATCTGCTGGGCTGGATAATAACTGCACGTGAAGGGATTTGAAATCCTCTTTTATTCAATCACTATTAAATACAAACCTCCCAATTCGGGAGAGATACAGAAAGTAAAAGACCACACTTTGGTCGAACTTAACAATCAAATAAATTTAAATACTAAACCTAAAATAGAAATTAAATTAAACTTTGCTTCGCAGAGCAATTCGCGGAAGTTGGCCTCTACCGAAAAGGGTGCGTAGCAAGGTATACTAAATACTACCGCACTTTAATTTATTTTACAATGCAATCACGTAGTAAGCACTATGGCTTATAAATTTAAACTGCTAGCTGGTCAGGCGAACGTTTAGCGGCGTGACCGTGATCTGAGTCTGAGCTCTCACACACGGAGAGGTTTCTACCTCTGGCTTAAATAGTGCTTGGCTGTACTTCAAAAAATTAGCATAAGCTAAAAACGCGCGCTTCTTCTGACAGGAAGTTGAAGCAGAGAGGAGATAGAAAAGATTTAAATTAAAATAAACTTGGTTAGTTTAACTAAAACCTTACAGTTGTAGTAAAGAGGAGGTGCAGGTTTGGTGGCTGTAGGCAATTCTGTTCCTATCACGACGAGCAAATAATCAGACATGTACTGGGAAGGAAGAAAGATGAAAGGAAGGATGAATAGGAAGACAATATACAGAAGTTACAAAGAAGAAAGCTGAAGAAGGATTACAGATTTTCTTTCCAAAAAATTTCACATCTCCTTGAGTACATGGTGATATAAAGCTTCATTGTATATGCAGCAGATTTTTAAAATTACTGTGACAATTTTGTAAACAAGCAAAATTCAAAATTACATCTATGAAATTTGTAAATTTCATGTGATAATATATTGGGTTGGCAACTAAGTAATTGCGGATTTTTTTTAGAAAATCAAAGACAATTTTTTTCATGGAACTAAACAACTTTGTTCTGTAATGTATTGCCCATTTTGATCAATGATCTTTTGTCATCTTTCAGGCAGCATCATAATCCCACGTTCATAAAACTTCTGGTTTTTATTAGCAAAAAACTGAATCAGGTACGATTTGACATCATCATCATTATTGAAATTTTTACCATTCAAGGAGTTTTGTAAAGATCGAAACAAAAAGTAATCAGATGGTGCAAGGTGAGGACTATATGGTGGATGTGGCAAAACATCCCAACCAAGCTCCAATAATTTTTGCCGAGTGACCAAAGATGTGTGTGGCCTTGCATTGTCATGATAGAATACAACACCTTTTCGATTTGTCAATTCGGGCCGCTTTTCTTCAACTGCATTGTTTAATTTTGTTAGTTGTTCAATGTAGACATCACAATTGATCGTTCGGTTGGGTGGTAAGAGTTCGGTTGGGTAGACAATTCCTTTGTAATCCCACCAAACTGATAACAAAACCTTCTTTTGATGAATATCAGCTTTTGATGTTGTTTGAGTTGGTTCACCTGGCCTGCTCCACGATCTTTTCCGCTTGATATTGTTGTAAACAACCCATTTTTCATCGCCAGTTATCAGTCGTTTTAAAAATGGATCATTTTCATTACGTTTCTTTAGCAAATCGCAGCTGTTAATGCGTTGCGTTAAATGCGTTTCTTTCAGTTCGTGAGGAACCCATGTATCGAGTTTTTGAACATAGCCAAGTTGTTTTAAGTGATTTTCAATGCATGTATGTGATACATGAAGCTTCTCTGCAATCTCACGTGTTGTACTGTGACGATCCGAATCGATTATTGCTTTGATTAGGTCGTCATCAACTTCAACTGGACGACCAGAGCGTTTTTCATCTTTGAGTGAAAAATCACCAGAACGAAATTTGGCAAACCAATTTTGACACTGCCGTTCTTTTAAGGCTTCGTCACCATAAACAGCACATAACTTTTTATGAGCTTGCGATGCGTTTTTCCCTTTGCGGAAATAAAATAGCAAAATATGAGGAAAACGTTTCTTTTGATTTTCCATTTTTCAACGAACGCCAAACGAAAACTACGCAACCGATCAAAAAACCTTTTTTACTGATTCACAGCTGAATTGCCAGCTATCAAATAACAAAATGTGTTTTACATTTGTACTACGTCTGCAAACCTAAAAATTCAACTAAAGCCATCTATGAGTGAAATCCGCAATTACTTAGTTGCCAACCCAATATATGTGATAATATTTTCAATATAAAATGCTGCTTAATTTTGCTTTTCTGAAATATAAAATCATAGGAATGCATTTTAATTTTACATTCTGTAATGGACTTTGCATGCTACAGTTTCTACAGATGGCATCACAAAACAGGAAAAGTTCAGTTTTAGAAATATGCATCAACTTTTTTTGGAAAAATCTCTTTCTAGAAATGGCAAGGTTCCTTCACAGTGAATTAAGAGAGCTTCTACTGTAATAATAATTAAATTATTAATATATTCTCAGAGAACATTTGCTATTCTGACTCAACATCAGCATGGAGTTTTTGTACATTAGTAATGATCCAACATATCCCAGTTATGCTTTGTGCAGACCTGATGAGCACAGATTTTAGGAAGAATCTCCACATTTCTAGACCTTTACATAGATATTCTTGATATATATGGATAAGAAGTATCTTAATAGATTATATCTGGATATTAAAAGATAATGGAACAACATAACCAGTTTGAGAATAGCACTATCAGCTTTCTATACAGAGTACCAAAGATGATGGATTGTAAGTGGTGTACTGCTTTTACAATGTATTGTTCCTCAATCCAATATTCCTGTTGTATAATGCGATGTTTAATAACACAATTTGGATCATTCCGTTTCCTGCACTTCTCCTAACATATCTCTATTGCACTTTGTTGTCAGATATGAAATGCAATTTATTGTTAAAAGGTGCAACTATGTCAGTGATGATGTCGTGTTGGCAGGCTGATTAGATATTTTTTCCAATGGCAGAGTTTTGATGCAACAAGAAGTAGCATACTCTAATTTTTTTTGGAACAATTAACTCTGATTCTACCAGAAGTTGGTCTGTGAAAAGGTATGATTTCTTATTTACCTGTTCACAATGCTGAATGTTCTCAAATATTGCTGCAAATTTCAGGATTAGATTTTCCACCGCACCAATTTCTTTTTAATTGTGAAAATCAGTAACAGGTCATGTTTACATACATTCCTGAATAACTGTTTCTCATTTTTGGCATCAGGCACCAAAAAAAGGTTTTCATGAAAAATTATATTTATTTTCTTATAAATTTTTTTTTTAAATGCAAGAGAATGCTTTAGAAAATTCCACAATTCATACATCTGCATGAACAACTGTTTCAAACCACGCATAATTTGAAAGAAAATGGTCAATTTTTTTGATTTAAAATGCTTAAAAAATTAAATCGTATGATAAGATCATACGTTTAAAATCGTATGATTAATCGTATGATTTTAAATCGCATTAAGGATTGTGCGTATAAGCTTTTCTCTCTATAAGAATGATGTGTTTATTTTTAAAAAGAAAGAAATGCATCCTTCTGATCTCTTAAAATTACATTTTTCTTTTGAATTTATAATATTTACATTTTTTATGATCAAAATCTCAAATTTTTATGCTCATGATGAATACTGTATCTGAACTCTTAAAGAATTATTTTACTAATTGGACATTTATTCAACGAAATATTTAATATCATAAAAATACTACAATCATACTTATCAAAAGGAGACATTTATATATCCCAGAACATGACTTTCAGTGAAATGCATTTTAAATGCGTAAAATAAATCCCATATTGAAAAAACTTAAGTAAAAAATTTTGAAATATCAAAACTTACAGAAAAAGCACTGGTTTGTATTTATATCACATAACATTTTCTAAAAAGATTTCTAAGATAAAACAGAAAATTTTGATAATAAGCAGTTTATATTAAAAAAAGCAATTTTAATTGCTTATGAAAGTAAAGGATTTAAATTTAATTAAATAGAAATATTACATTTAACTACTTACAGCATATATACAAATTTTAAAATGTGCCTTTTAAAAATGGAAAATGACAACTTTCATTTATATACAGTTCATATTAGTTATTTAAACAACTCAGATGGATGACTTTGCATCACTTCAAAAACTTAAAAATGTCTAACAAAAAGTCAAATATAACTGATTTCATAAAGTATAATTTTTTTTTTTTTTAAGATTAGTCAGTCTTACCATACACAAGTCCATAAAACTCAGAATTTGGGTTTGAAAGCAAAACAGATGGTTTATCAATTTCCAAAATATTCCCATCTTTCATAACAAGTACTCTATCACAATCCATGACAGTTTCAATTCGATGAGCTATAATAAGTATAGTCGAATGCCGAAATGCCATTCTCACTGTATGCCGAATTAAGCTGTCAGTTTGATAGTCAATGCAAGCTGTAGCTTCATCCATACATAAGATCTATCTCAAAAGAAAAATGTTATTTAAGACACTGGAAAAAATATTGGCTTAAACATGTACATCATGAAAGATTATACTGCTAGCATTTTTATTCAATGAATCAATCAAGCAGTGATAGTGCTTCTCAAACAATAGTTTTATATTGATAAATTAACCATAATAATTACTAATTATTGTCATACTGCAATAATGGTAAGAAGAAAAATATTAATGAAAATACCATGTAAAGTGTTTTAATACTAATTTATTCTTTAAAAGTATGTGTGGGTGCACAAATGTTACTCTGAAAGCCCAAAATTACAGAATGTCACTATTCTGTGATAAATGTTGATAGATGCCAAATACATCAGTGAAAGACTGAATATCTGGTTATATGCTTATACATTTGGACTATCGCCATTATATGTCGATAAGCACAGATAATCACTGGTGGGGGTCGAAACATCAAGCCAAGAGAAAACAACAAATCCTTTGTTCTGCTACAAAAGGTCATGTGCAAAGAAGACACAGCCAGAGAGAAGCAACAACAACAACAATATATATATATATATATTACGTCCAAAGAGTTTTTTTTGGGGGGGGAGGGGGAGTTTTGTATGTTATATTTATTTATTAAATACAATGTTCTTCGCATTTAAGCCATAAAATTCAGTTCAACACAATATCACAAAATAATTTAAAAAGAGAATATGTTTAGAATTTCTGATACACGGTCTTACGTGCTGGAGATAAAAAAGTTTTTTTTTTTGTCCATAGAGTGTTGCCAATGCTCACTTTGAAATCGTTGAGTTTCTTAATCAAAAACTCATAAACCCTTTACAAAATCTGAAATAGATAATAAAACAAATTCTAAATTCGGGCTTCCAGATGCTCATATGCAGGTGGAGATGTATGTTATTCAAAATTTGATGGCTTTTAGGTACTGTTTTTTTGCTCAGTGCGAGAAACATATATACGTTTATGCAGATTCTTCATTATTTAATTTCTTTAAATATTCACCAGTGATAATATTTGGTGGCAACATTTTGAAAACTGATTCAGACTTTTAAAGTTTTCGACATAAAATGCCAAAACGTAATTAATAGCCCTTCTGGGCTAACGGCCTTTGAGCTAAAAAAAATCCTTTGTTTTACGAGGACTGAGGTATTGCACATCTATTTTTTAGGCTCTTGAACATTCTGCTGTTTGTTAGTCTCATGGAAAATTTGCTGATGCATGCAATGTTTGCTTAATTTTTATTTTTTTTATCCAATCCCTAATTTCGACTGAATGGCTACTACAGTGAACCATGACCTATTTTTTTATTTTTAGGTACAATAGCTGTGAGTAAATCAGATAAGAGTTATTTTTATTTTTTCATGAAAAGTACTCTAAAATAATTTCTGAAGTAACTTCTGTTAAAACTAAGTGTAGTACACCTTTGGATTCCAGATGATTAAAAGATTTTGAATTTTAAAAATTATTGATGAAGAGAAGTTAGTTGTGCCATTAAAAACAGAAGAAATGCGTATACAGTATTATGCTACCAACAATGAATTGTTCAGTATATTATCTGAAACACATTTGAACAGGCTATGAAGGAGCAAGTTAAATAAAAAAAATATTACATATGAAGTTGTAATGTCATATTTAAATTTATGCTACCAACAATGAATTGTTCAGTACATTATCTGAAACACATTTGAACAGGCTATGAAGGAGCAAGTTAAATAAAAAAAATATTACATATGAAGTTGTAATGTCATATTTAAATTTATGTAAACAATGCCAAATGAAATACAGAGCACCTAATAAAGGAATTGTTGTGAAACAAATGATGGTTCGAAGTTAAACTCAAGATGTCCAGTCAGTCTGATAGAGTTCCAGTCACACAGGAAGGTGAATATAAGTTCATTATGGTATATAAAAAGAATTTAAAAAAGTTTCTCTAATTATAATTTTTAAAAGCCAAGACAGCTGAAGAAGTAGCATAATCACCTTCCTCAAATGTTTTTAACATTTGGTGACTTAGCTATATTGCATTCAGAAAATGGTACGTAATTCAGCAAGCAAGGGACAGCAAGCATAAGAGCAAGGGACTCATATCTGAACTATGTGCTGTGTGAAACCCTTTGACTATGAATATTTAAAAAAAAAACATTTTCTATCCAAGTGAACAAAATATGTCATAAATAAGGGAAATTTAGCATTTTGGATTTTTTTGACAAACGGTTTTCAAGCTAAAGGCTGCGACATGTATGTCCCAGCCGTAGTGACTGGTGGGATACATATATCCCATACGTAGCATCAACTTACTTTAAGCACAGTTATTATTCTGGAAAACTTTATTATATGAAATAGATTTTATGTCGTATGGTACAGGGGTAAAGTATTCTTTGCACAACCTCGTAAACCTTTTTGAAATTTGCTCCTTCAAAACTCAGATTCCTAGATTAAGCCATTATCTCCACTCTGATGGAGAAAAAGTATAAATGAAGCTTCAGGTAACAGTATATCATGAAATGGAACACTTGGACAAAAATAAAAAGTCCATACTACATAAATTTTTAATAGTGATGCTACAGTCTAGGGAGATAAAAGGAAAATAGTATGATACTGCATTTTATGGATTGGCTGGAACAATAAATTATTTAGTGGAAATTAAAAAATAAGTAGAAATTAAAATTAAAGACAGCAACCTAACCAGATTCAGTCTTCAGAGTGTCTTAATAAAGACAGGAATATATGAATTTTTGCACAGCATAGGAGTGGGTACCTCTCCTTCACCCAAAAGTGCAAAATAGTTGCAAGGAAGGGAATGTTATTCCCCGAATTTTTCCCAAGAGTCCTCTCTGGCATTAAAATCTGATGGCGCATTAAAATCATCTTTAGCACAGTAGATACTAGTGTTATTCTCTACCGTTTTCTTAATAATCAGATCTTGATTTCATGATCAAGAACTTCAGACAGTTTTCGAATGAGGCTTACAAAGTTAGCTAATGCAATGCTTGTGAAAATGTTGCTCTCAGTTCAGCAAATTAGTGAAGTTTCAATTTTTTTTTTAAATAATGGTATATAATAGTATAAGCTATACTGCAAAGATTAAAATAATAAAATAGCCTAAATGAAAGATATTAAAGCCATGACAAGGTAATTTGGAGGTCTCAGTCAATTCCAATTACACATTAAGGGAAACACCCCCCCCCCAAAAAAAAAATTTAATAGCACTGGTGGTTTCAAAAAGAACAGATTTTTGCACACCAAAAATTGGAAAATATTCAGGGATTCCTTGTAAAGTGCTACATTATGTAATATTATAAAATGCAGAATACTACTACTACTACTATAAAAATAGTATTAAAAATAATTAGTGCCTGGTTCTTATAACGATTAAACAAAATAGCAAATGGTATCCCTCTGTATTAAAATTTTGTTCAGATTATTGTAATACTTGTATATAGCATATATGTTATCATTAAAGAGTTGCTAACATTCATATTACTTAGCTAATCTGCAGATTACCTGATTTATTTTTTTAAAGTGCAAAATCATCTAAAAAAATAAAATCTTCCACAACTTTACTTACGTAATGTGCACATTAACATATTCTGAATTGTTAAAGTACAAACATTTATTCCTCTTTTTTTCCCCTCCTTTTTACCTTTTAGTTTTCTAAAGCTTGTGTCACTAGTGTTCCATATTCAGCATCACTTTCTCACAGACTGTCTTATAGCATGTCACGAAAGTCATGTGATTTAAATTGCCACGAAACCTTAGATTGCACTAATAAGCAAATATAATTTTATCATATTTCTTACAAATTCTATTCTTCATTTGTAATAATGCCTTTAAACCTTTTAACTGATTCTTTGTTTTTCACTTTGTTCAGTGACTGAGCTATTCTGTTAATTGATTGATTCTATCAACATGATTCTTTAGGTACTGAAAAATAAATAAATAACATTATATTTCAACTATTGACAGTACTTATAATCTGCTGATTATTACACCAAATTAATCTGTAAATAACTACTATTATGGTTCAACAATTGCCAGTATATTTTATTTACAATCCATTGATTATTATATGAAATTATTTACACCTTTATGGAATATTTATGGAGTATATTGCAGATTTTTAATTAACAGTACCTAGTATTCCCGAGTTGTTTAGTCAAGTATTAATTCAATGTTCAAAAATATTGTCTGAGGAAAGGTATTTATTTTGACTTCAATAAATGAGCAGTAAGTAATGTGCATATTATCTATGTAATCTGCTGATTCAGTAACAGGAAAATTGAAAATACTTTTTTTTTCACTTTAATGGGTCAGCCACATTACTCTGCAGATTACCAAGATAATCTGCACATTACCTGATTTCTGCACTTTAGGAATAACATATGTATCCTCATTCTACAAGTCTTGTGCTGTGAATAAACTGGAAATTTTAATTTGTAGCATCATTGCTACTGGATTAAAGATCATTTGGTTACAGATTCTACAATTAATAACAATATGGTTAATACATCGTACCCATAAAATATCTTGAACATATAAACTCTTCCTATTCTTTTCTTCAAAAATTATTACATTATTATCACCTCTAGATTTCCAGGCTGTGAAATGATTAAAAAAAAGGAGGGGTGATAAGCAAGTAATAATAATTTGGTATTCTCCCAATAAGCGATCTACCTTACTTAAGTGTGTAGTTATTTTATACAGCATTTTTTTATTATTATTAGATTAGCTGTTTTAAGTATTTCAATGATAGATTATATCAAAAATTTCGTGCATACAGTGAACGAAACAGACAAAATACAACCAATTTTGTACTGTTAAATTTAGTTGTTTCAAAACCTATTTACAAACGATTTGTTGCAAGCAGAGTGTTGAAAGATCTGAGATAATGAATTTAAGAGAGATAAATTAAACATTTGCCTCTTAAGATAAGTTACTCATTTATTTCATTTGCTTCTTATTTCAACTGTTTGTAACGTAAATGTGAAATTTATTTGAGAGTGAATTGGTAACAAAGATTCGAAGACAGCATTTTAAAAGCTCTTCAATGGAATTGCACGTGAAAGCAATATTGCTTTTACAAATAAAATAGTCTGAAAAAGAGGTGGCGCCATCTATTATAATAAAACTCGGTAGATCGCCAGTTGGGCAGTACCAATAATTTTCCATTCAGTAAAATGATCTGAATTAAATTTCTGATAACTTATGTCACTAACCTTGGTTCTTTGTAATAATGCTCTTGCCAAGCAAACAAGTTGTCTTTCACCAGAGCTAAAGTTCTGACCTCTTTCTTCAATTTCTGCATCTAGGCCACCCATGGAACGGATTTTTTCTTCCATATGACACTGAAGTAAAGCCTTCCATATTTCTGCATCACTTCGTAAATAATTGGGGTCTAAATTCTCCCGTATACTTCCACAGAATAAAAAAGGATCTTGAGATATAAGAGATAAATTTGACCTAAAATTATAAATTAACAAGAAATGGAATAAATAAAAATAAGAAGCATTAAATTTCAGGGCAATACAAATAAAATAGATTCCAGTGGAACCCATAAAACTATAAAAACACATAAAAGTTTGTATGATTTAAATCAATCAACTTTTAATGCAGAATTTAGCCAAAATGGTAATGCAGAAATTAGAATGCTGCTAAAATAAAAGCACTGCATTGATGAAAACAGAGATGTCTCAAATGGTGTATATTATTCTAGATTCACTTAAATATTTTTTCAATTATTAGTAAAAGCATGCAAAAAGTTTTGATCCAGAAGACATAATACAGATATCCTTCACTTGATGAAAATGAAGTATTTCCATGAATCATTTTGCAAGCTGAAATGGCTAAAACGAAGAAGCAATTAACATTAATTTATATGTAAAGAGGCTTTATTCCCAGGTGATTAAAAAAATACTAAATGCCTCTTTAAACCCAAAATAACATTGAAAGATATAATGTCATAATAAATAAATACACCACGCAAATAAAAATAATATATGTAACTTATCATATTCCAAAACTAGAAAAGAAGGAGTACATGGAAACTCTAAAAGCCATAAGGAAGTGATGATAGAGCACTGAAACATAAAAATTGGGTGATGGGAGATACAAGACCTATGGTTGGACACAGAAAGGATAAAGATTAATTGTTGATATCTTATCATAATGTCTATCCATATGATCATTGTATCTATAATTTTGATGGTTGCTTAACCCAATATTGAAAGTTAATGTAAAAGATTTGAAATAGTATATTTGGTTGCTATGACTGGTACTTTCATTTTTATTTAATATTCAGTTCTTCATTTGAGCTAAAATAACACACCAAATGCCAATTATTGGAGGAGTTAGTGTAATATTTACAAATTTACAGGACCAGGTTGATGAAAGAGATGTCAATGTTAAGACGATTCCATTTTTCTGCAGCCAGAATTATTCAAAAACATCTTCCGTTCACAAATCAGATTTTCTAAAAGTAATTCCTATTCATAAAAAGCTTTCAGTTCTAGGTAATGACCTCAATTCCAATCCGTCTTTACCCTTAGATTTTAAGGATATTATTCCACAGATGTTTTCATTTTTCATCAATAGATGGCACTAGCAGCTTGAATTCCTTCCTCTCATTCTTATGGCCTTATGCTGATTTCTTGCTTTAACTTCTCCAATAATACCTGCAAAGTACATAACATGTTGACCAACTATCAAATGATTAAATTTATACGTTTCTGTG
The DNA here is from genome assembly GCA_000611955.2 of Stegodyphus mimosarum. Lineage (NCBI taxonomy): Eukaryota > Metazoa > Arthropoda > Arachnida > Araneae > Eresidae > Stegodyphus > Stegodyphus mimosarum. The sequence goes on from KK115151.1 coordinate 271,988, forward strand.
AAGTGTGGTTCCTTCCAGACAGCAGCCAGAGTAGCCACCATTGTTGGATATCACCGCTGCCACACGCCTTGACGTTGATTCAAAGAGACTTCGGATGTGTTCTTGGGGTACAGCAGAGCAAGCAGCTTCCACATGTTGCCCAAGTTGATCTGGTGTATCAGCTTGAGATATAATCTGCATCAGTCGTTCAGCATGGACCACATGTTTTCTATCAGCGAAAGATCTGGAGAGCGAGCCAGCCAGGGAAGCAATTTAATCTGCCGATTGACGAAGAACCCTTGGACAATGTGGCTGTGGGCAAGCTCTGAAGGTAAGGAAGGACACTCGGTGATGTAGCGCTGGCTGTTTAAAGTACCGGCAGTGTGTACTAGAGGAGTATGAGAGTGATATCCAATACTGCCCCATACCATAATACCCGGTGCATGACCAGTTCGGCGGTGCATAACGCAGCTGTTCAGCATCCTCTCTCCACGGTGTTTCCAGACTCGAATCTGACCATCGTGGTGTTGCAGACAGAAGTGTGACTCGTCAGACAGGAATGAAGACAACTTCATTCCATTCTGCCATCCACATCCTTCTTTCATCGCGCCATTGGCAGCAGAGACGTCTGTGGTTCTGCGACAAGGGTAGACGAAGCATTGGACATCTTGCAGACAGACCACTCTGCTGTAGGCGGTGTCGAATGGTACGCGCAGACGCTGGATGATGCATTACAGACTGAATGTGCTGTGCTGTGGTTCGTGATGTGACTGAGCGATCCGTCACTGCCATGCGCACAATGTTCCTGTCATCACGTGAAGTGGTGCACTGAGGTGGATGCGATCAAACACGTCAGTCAGTTAAAAGAATCAATGAAAGGTAATATTCATAAGTTAATCAATAAATGATCTGTCGAGTTGGAATCACGATTAAATGAAACAATTTTTTACTGCTAGAAGCATCTGATTTTATGTACTGCGAACTATTTTCTCGAAATTTTGAGTTTAGGTTCTGAATTAGTTGCATCATCAGCGTTACACAAGCCATGTGACATAGATTAATCTAGAAATGGTGCAGTCATAAAAGTTATGACTACTTTTAGGATACAGAGAGGAAATACCCAAATTAAAAATGAGGAACTATGAAGCTATTAATAAATTATAAGGCTGATTTATGTATTTTTTATCTTACACACACACACACATATATACAAGATAAAAAATTTATAAAAGATAAATTATAATTTAAATCAGCAATAACCTCTTAATGCTAAAATTAAACTTACTTCCCCTCTCTATTCTAAAAATAGTGCTCTTTCTACACTGCATCCTTTTGAGACTAATCCATGCCATATGACTCTTGAATAACACTGATGATGTAAACGGAACTAAAACAGCCAATAATAATTTCATCCATTTCAATTCATTCAATAATAATTTCATTCATTTCAATTCATTCAATAAGAATTTCATTCATTTCAATTATCCAATCAAAATGCATTGAGAAACAAAACTAACTCAGTCTGAATTAACATTACATCTTGAACTTAACACATTTGCTTTCTACACTTCAGCCTAGCTAGACTGCTTCCTGATGCTCTCTTCTTACAGCAAAGCTATCAAAAATGTAAGCATTTTGAAACAGGCACAAGTAGTGTGCCAAGTTGTTTATGATCGCAGTAAGTTTACTGAAATAAAAACAAAGATGTAATCAAAGCCTCAGCTGCCAGTTTCCTATTCATTATGGATCAACTTTTGATGCCATCAAAATTTGTGCTGTTGATTACCATCTAAGTTTACTTCATTACAATGAGAAACAGCATCATTACAATGAATGAACTCCATCTGTGTTATTAATGTTTCTATGCAATCAATGGTCTAGATCATTAATTCTTCTAAGTCTTGCTTTCATTACATATATAGAGTCGTAACTAGGATTTTCAGTGCACGGGGACGACATAAGAATTCGTGCCCCCTTTTATGTCCCAGGAATGGAAAACCTTTCATTCTAAAATTTCGTAACATCAATTTGGTGTCCCGAGGGTACTGCATCCGAGGGCAGATGTTCCCACTTGCCCTACTCACTGTACATATATATATATATATATATAAGAGAGAGGTGTAATGCAGCAAGCCTTCTTGTGGTGCAGCTGCTAAATCTGCTACAGCTTTGCTGCTCTCTCCTCTCTTCTTTCTGATGATGACTTCGAAAAATAATACAAATTGTCCTTTTAAGTCCATTCAACGATTAAGAATTTGGCATTATCTGAGTCGTAGAATCAAAATATGGGGAAAAAAAAGAAAAAGAAAAAATCAGTATGTCAATACAACTCTTTCGGCAGGCTGGTTTCTGACCTGAGGAACAAATGCCAAACGGAATTGGTATGTCAGTACAGAAAGAATTTGATTTTGTGTCAAAATACCTAAGTTAGAACAATGCTATTATACATCTAATATATATCTTAGGTCATGTTTTCATGCATGAAAAATGTAGTTAAGTTAAATTTCATCAATTGGTTCCGTAGAATAGGAGACATAAAACTGTCCCATTTTTTTGTTTGCAAAGCATACATCATGTAAATACTTTTTAACCCCCAATGTGACATTTTAAGCAGCTAATTTATAGCCCCCCTTTTTTTTTTAGTTTGAGATTGCTTACATACATTTTTTGATAAACTGATTTTCTATTTCATGAGTATATAATATAATGCACAAATACCCACTATTAGTCATTTATTTTCTATTTAAGTACTTTGTGAATTTGAAAACTTTATACTATAAATTTTTCTTTAAATGTTAAATAACTACTATACAAAACATATTCAGATAAAATTCTGTATCTAAATAGTTTTAAAATTTAAGTGTATGTATATATGTGTGTGTGTGTGTAAGATAAAAAAATATGTGAATATATGTTAAAACTTAAATTAACAATAGCCCCTTAATTTTAATTTCTCCTCTGTATTCCAAAAACAATAATCTTTTTTCACACTGTTTCATTTTGAGATTAATCCATGTTATATGATTCTTACATAATGCTGATGATGTAAATGCAATTAAAACCCAGACAGCCAATAATAATTTTACAGCATTAATTATCTAATCAAATACATTACAGTACATTAATTATCTAATCAAATGCACTGAAACTAACTCATTCTGAATTAAGATTTCATCTTGAACACAACTTATTTGGTTTCTGTATATCAGCCTAGCTGGACTGCTGCTTGCTGCTTGCTGCTTTTCTATTTACTGCAAAGTTATCAAAAATATACACATTTTGAAAGTGAATTACAGTTGTAAGCTGTTTGTAGCCACATGCTTTTTAAATTAAAGATGAATATTTAATCTGCTTTGGCTGCCATATTTGATCTTTTATGGATCAACATTCTTTGCTATCAATGTTTTTCCGGCATCATTATATCTAAGTCTGCTTTTATTACACACATATATGTATATATAGTATTCACATTGGAAATTAAAAAAAAAATAATAATGAAAAACATTCACCTGAGTTTTCTAAGTTCAAGATTTGCAATATTTACACCATCTATGAAAACAGCACCTTCAAAATTATTAACCATCCTACTCAGCACTTGAATTAAACTAGATTTTCCAGATCCCGTTCGTCCTACGATTCCTAATTTTTCACATGGCCTTGTTTCAAATGATATATTTTTCAGAGAATATGGATTAGAATTTCTGTAGCATAAGCTAACATTCACAAATGTTATCACACCATGTGCTGGCCATGCAAAAGGTGGCTGAAAAAAAATTTTCAAATTATGGTTTCGTTAATTTAACAAAATCATATTTTTAAAACACGATATTTGTAATCAGTTGAAATTTAATTTCAGAATGGCATCAATTTTAAAACATGCATAGATCACTTCTCTAAAATTAATGTCAGTCCAACTGAATTTTGCTTAAAGTTTCCATTTTTAGAAATATATATTACTTGATATAGAATATAATCTTTAATTATACCATTTGAAAGTAATCAGTTGATTCAGTTTGTATCATTTCAATATACTGCATTACTCTCTCAACGCTAACTATTTCTTTCTCAGTTTCAGTAAATGCTGTTATTGAACCATTCAACAATGATGTAATTGAAAGTGCGTAGGATAATGCAAGTCCAACTAATCCTGAAATAAAAAATTATGAAACGTTATGGTTTTATAAAATAAATACAATAATCTACATATAATTAAATTTTAACACAGAACTCAGAAAAAACCTTTAGAAAAAGATATTACAAAAAATGTTTTAAGATGGATACAGCCATTTCACCTAATAAAGTGCCAAAATTTTTATATCATTGCAGGTATTTTTAACATTTTCTTCACACATATTCCTATACAGATTTTTAAAAATATTTTCAGAGATTTGCAACATTTTGGTTAACTGATTGCAAAAATTTGATATCGATACATGCATCTTTAGTATTTTTCTTTCATTTCTTTCATACAGACTTTTTCTTCATGTTTCTTTATCAACATAATATCAAAACTAAGCAAGCAAAAAGTGAAGAGAAATTAATAAAACATCTTATGTCAAATCTATTTCAAAAACTTTAAATCAAATGGAAAAATCATGTGAAAAAATTTCAGTCTCACAAATTACATATTAGAGTGTAATCAGTGAATTAAATTTGTTAAGAATAACTTATTAGCATGGTAGATACATGCTTCTAAATACTCAGAAACCATTTCCCAGCTCTTCAAAGACTGTTTCATAAGTTTTCTAACTGGCAGATGATCTTTTCATTTCTTTTCTTTTATCAGTATTCAGTTAGAAAGATTATTTTTTATTCACACAGCATGTTAATAAAAATTAAACTTAATTAAGATGTTATATCAGGCAATGGTCATTCTGTTTACTATTGACACAGTTTTTTTACCTAACAGAGTTTAATATATTCAATTCTCCTGAACTAATTGAGGTTGGAAGAGAGGGAGATACAGAAAAACCATTGCCATGGTTTTTGTTTATCATTGACATGGTCTTTTATGTAACGGAGATAAATATATTGGAAGAGGGGGAGGTAGAGAAAAAATATAAAACTATATTAAATAGTATAAACAACAGAATTCAGGCTATGTTTTATGATATGACTTTATTATAAAACAGAAATTTTTATGAGTTATTTAAGCCTTAAAATTTATAAAACTGCCTTAAATATATAGATTCCCATATAGCCTTGTTCACAAGTTAAACATACTATATCTAAAACATACTTAATAAAGAACATTAATTTAAAATATGGCAAATATCAATCTCATATTGGCACTAGTTTTATTGAAAAACTCTATGCATGTTGAGGAAGGCAAAAGGTGAAGAAGAAAGACTCCATATTCATTTCCCTCAAAATCCAGAATTCTTTTTAATGAAATCAATGTCACTCTAAGGTTGAATTTTATTTAATTTTACACTCAACATTTGTATGCTTCTCTTTCATACATACACGTTGAAAAACATTCACAAATTTGATGTCGGCGCAGTACATTATACTTTTTATTTCAAATAATTTGGCAATATAAATGTTGGTTTGAATATCAGTAACTTTTTTTGTCACTGAATTCAGTGACATAAGACTTATAACCAATGTTCATTACATTTTTTATATTTTTAATATCTCCAATCAACATAACTAAATGGGAAACTTAATGATTTTGAAAGAAAAGATCGTGAAAAAATGTAATATGCAAAATTACTGCCAAGAAAAGGGGAAGAAGTTCTGAAAATATATAATAAAATGACTTTATAGATTTTAAAAGTTGCATTAACATTCTTTACTCATTCTTGAACAAGTAACAATAAACTATACTATAATAAATAACATGAATAACCATACTCCAAAAGTAAACCTAGCATATACTGAACTTTAAGAAACACATTTTACTGGAAAATTTTTAATATTTCTATATTTTAATACCACTAGAACTTTGAGTCAGAAGATCCTTGGATTTGAATAGACTTTGCTCATCACCAACAAAATCCAACAAAGCATATCATGCAAGAATGCAAAAAGGGAGTCTATTTAAAGATGCAAAAGCTCTAACTGGACTGTTTCTTAAATATAACTGAAATTTGGAATATCCATCAAAGTTATCCTTCAGGACTCTTGAAATTCTTCCACCACTCTTTCTCTTCCATACCTTTTTCCAACTCTGAACCACATTAAGCAAATATTTGCAGCCATGCACTAGAAAAAGTTCAAGCTTTAGGTCTCTCTCATTAAGCATTTCCTAGGTATGTTGAAAGGCTGCTGTTTTCATGAATCTGGGGTAGATATGAAGAATTCGATGTCTTCAAAGTTTTTACATAAGAAAACTGCACATCTGATCAATATAATCCCATCTGGTTACAATGGGCCATTCTTAGGTGGTTCCTACAGACTTCTTAGTATAACAGTCTATGATTGGGAGTGACTCTTTAAAGGGGTCTTTGTCAAAGTAGCAATCAAGTCATTTACTTTACTGCATTACCATATTTTATTTATTGAATTTTTTCTTTGAGGTTTCTCATCCAGTACTCATTTTGCATATGTTCTTCAAGGAATGATTTGAACGTAAGATTTTTGCCTTTTGTATTGAAATTCCTTGTCAGACTAATTGCCAGGGTAAGATCTGCTACAAAGTTACTAGATAACTGTTGTGCTTCACCTCCCACTATACAGGTACATGGCACGGTTTTTATGCTTCAATTGTAAATCTTCTACATGGTTAATGTTTGGATACATGACCTACAGCTGTTAGCAGCAAGTTAAAAGCATGCAACAAGCTCAATAATTTATCATATGCCTGACATTTTGTATTGTGTGCTTTCCAGCCACAACTTCACACAAAAATCAGTGAATGATTACATTACTGTAAAGTATCATTTCTACAGAAATACAGTTATTTAATGGCTAACTGAATATGACAAGGTAGCTGAGGGTTATCTGCCAAAGGAAGAGATGCCTTTGTTGAAGACTTTTTATGAGAAATTGGCTTGTTATACATGGGGGAAACCACAGAAACCCGCAATGCCATTCGCCTGTACAAATGACACCAACAGCCCATTCACATAGACTCAAACCTGGATGATTATTCTACAGCATGAGAGTCATCCACAGTTTATTGGCTGCCAGATGTCACTAGTAGTGAAAACCAAACTTTAGTCAACACTGCATATTCTGAGAGTACAGAATTGTTTGAAAATGCAGGGGAAATGGTTGCTGCATCATCAGTCAGGCTTGTGCAGTTGGCTGTAGAAGTTGATTGCAGTTCTGTATGTGTTTTTGCAGCTAATTGTTTCATATTTAACGAAGCATATAATGGCAGATCTCTAAATCGGTATTGAAAACATGAGAATTCATTTGCTCTTCCTGAAAATGTCTTTATTACATACTTTAAACTGCCAAAATTTATTGTCATAATAATATACGCTAAGCTGAGAGAGTATTTGGAGTCACACTCAGAAAATAGGAATGTACTGAAAGAAAGAGAGGCTAGCATATTTTTCACCAAGTAAACATCCGAGAAAAATCTAATTAATTTATGCTCAATAAGCATTAAATTTAAGATATAACAGTCAAATACCTTACGAACAATATTGTAAACCCTATAAGTAATATCTTTTAATATTAAGCAAAATTCACATTCCTGTAATATATTTCAAATAAATATATGTTTATTTAAGAGGATTATAAAGCTATAAAATATAAATTTTTGTAATTATTATGCTTTTATAAATTATTTTTATTTGTATCCTCATTATGATTTAAAACTAATTATTGATTGATAGTTAATATATTTTATTTTAAATAAACTGTTGATGTCACAAGTTTAAATTAAAAAGCTCTTTATAATTCTTGTGGAAGGTTTTGCTCTTCATAATTTTTCTGGGGGGTGGGGGCTTATCCTAATTGCTAATTTTATATACAGTTTCAAAAGTAATACATAACTGTCTTAATTTCATGTAGTTTGTGCCTATGGTTTCCCGTTTGTGTATCATATCAGTAGTCCGTAGCAAATGAATTTTCTCTGCAAATCAGACAGCTTACTGTTAGCACAGTAGTTTCTCATGTTACAAGGAAGGGCGGTCCTTTTGAATTTTTGCAATTCATTCTAAAATACATTCTCCAGAATAAGTTCCAAATATTGCAATACTACTGGAAAAACTTTCTAAATAAAAATCATTTTAAAAGTATTTTAGAACAACAAATGCTTATTCTGCATTTAAGAAGTATTTAAGAATTATAAATGCTTCTGCATTTAAGAAAGCTTTCTTCAGTTCTGGAGCAATCAAGTTAGACTTTTACCACGTCATCGAGGGTTCTGAGAACAGAAAAAAAGCAAAATAATGCTATAGTTTTGTAATAAAAATTTTTCTTAAAAAATTTATTTCCCTATATGTCTTTTATTAGTTATTTGTTTGTATATCAAGAAGGGTGGTAAATTCAGGGACCGCTCTGAGAGGCAAAATAATCTCTATCTATGCTACCAACCTGTCCACAGAAAACGATGAGGAAATGTACTCAAATAAATGTTCCTAGAACTTAACATATGTGCCATAAACCATGTCACTTGTCTGTATTACGACTAGTCTAAAGCTGCCTGAAGACTTCACTCCTTTCGATGAAATCAAATAGACCCAACCTCGTATCAACAGAGACCCGCAGAATGGTTTTTCTCTGTAAAGTTGGAAGTGGTAGATGATACCTGCTTTTTTAGTCAATATTGTATGCACTATAGTAGATGAGATCCAATGATTGTAGAATAGGTCTCCTAGGTTGAAGTCCCAGTATTCAGTGCTCTTAACCACTCAGTAACTGGTGAGGCAGTCACTAATGATAGGATGTCTTGCCAAATTGGTACATCTTAAAAGGGAAGGAGTTTACCAACTGAATAAATGAAACTCATTTTCTGTGTTATGGTTTTGACAGGAAAACTACAGTTGTGTTCCTTGTTGTGATATTTTCCTGCATTACTTTCAGAATTATTGCAGCTATAACTACCAAATGGAAGAAAAAGAAGGAAAGAACACTGAATAAGCAGAAACAAAGGAAAAGTTACTAAAGGTGTGATTTCTATAAAAAAGGTGTTATAAAGTATGAATCAGCTCTATGGAAAGAGCTATCTTCTTTTAAAGATGCTGTGGCTTAAAATCCTTTCCTAATGATAATTACAAACAATAGAATAAAGAACAAAAAGACCTAAGTCATTGCCTAAGAAGCGCTCTTGCCTTGTTTGTAAGATTTTAGTTCTTTGTAACTTTTCGCCTAACCACTGGAAATAAAAAAATGATAACTTAATAATATATAAGAATAACTACACTACGGACATAGAAGTGTTTCTGTGCAAGTATTTTGTAATCTTTGTCACTCCTTTAGAAGTTGTTATGCATCATATAGAAATAACATTAGCATTAATATTGTGTACTCTATTTATGCAAAAAGATAGAATATTAAAATTGAATGACTTAAGTAAAAATCTATCACAGAAAATAAAAACATCAAGAGGGAAATTTTTTTTAAATAAAACTTTTTTAAAAACATAAAAGCTGTACAATACCTGCATCAACTACACTAAACTCCTTTTGAATAAGAGCAACTGCAGCAACACCTGTAACTACAATTACACCAATAAACTGTAATCTCAAATTTAACCACTGTGATGCAGCTGAAGTTGAAAGTGCAGCTCTCAAATTAGCATCTATCCGATCCATATTTTCTTTCTGAAATCTTTCAGTAATAAATTAATTTATGAAAGTAGAGTCCATTTTGAAAGCTGTGTAACAATTCTTTTTTTTTTATAAATATGCATATAATAACAGGAATATAAAAATCTTTTAAAAACAACACAGCTAGAAAGGCAACAAATGGTTTTTAGATGGATCATAAAGATTTTATAAACAACAAAATTAAACGAATTTCTTAAACTGGTATTTAATTTTTATGATGATGTTATGATAAAATATTCTTTACACATGAATGTGATTAATTTAATAAAATACCAGAAACAAAAATTGTGTACTAGCAAAGATTCTTTCTTCTGCATTGACTTTTCTTCTGCTTGAAATATTTCTATTACTGAATGCTTCATATACCAAACATGAAATGATGTAAACACAGGCAAAATTATGTCAGATATAAAGAATAAAAATCACAATCATGTAAATGGAATGAAATAAATGTAAAAAAGCGCCAAATGAAAAGCGCCAAACACAGGCGAAATGAAAGCGCCAAATCAAAATGAATGTATTTTTTAAAAGCGCATGTGAACTAGTGCAATTTACGATAACTAGTACTTTCTTGAGTTGGGGAGACAGTATCTAATAAACTGTTTAATACTGAAATATTAAACATTACATGTTAAACATATTTTAACTTCGATACATGTATATGAATGTAAAATAAAAGGCATGTAGACACATATTATATTTTTACCTGGAAATTTTCATGTTTAATCATATTTCAAAAACAATAGTAATGTTTATATATTATATTGAAATTCGCTCATACTTGTATTATTATTTACATGACAAATGCCTCATCTTTAAAAAAAAAGTTACAGAAACATCATCCTGCAAATTTTGTTTTTAACACATTAACACACAGCTTTCAGACTGCAGATTTAAGCTACCCCATCATTAACATTTAATGTTCAGTTTTCATTAAATTCAAAAGATATTGCCCATTTTGAAATGCATATGTTACTGTGAAAGACCGAATATTTGGTTACATTCTTATACATTCGTACCATCACCAGTGTATGTCAACAAGCACAGATATGCTCTTGTGGAGGTTGAAATGAGAAACTGAGAAGACAAGCTGCAAAAGCAAGGGACTATTGTGCAAATCAAAGTGTATTAAGAGTTAATCAATAAATAAGATTGTATAATATCAGTCACATAATTAAGTTTATTATTGATGTTATTTTCTTTTCTCACTTAAAATGTACTGTACATTTTAAGTTCAACAGTTTATTTACATGTGCTGTTGCTTAAGCTTCTCTTATTTTGACATACATCATAATATGTTTTAATAATAAAGTATGATTTGAAAATGTAACAAAAATATTTTTATTCAACATTTACTATCAGCCCATCGTGAATGTCAACATTTGCTGGTTTAGTGAGAAATAAGGATATTTAGCAAATATTTCAGACATACACCAAGGGACTATGTGAATGTTGACATTTACTGGACTCCAGATTTCCCTCTTTCAGACTAACACATACAATTGTGCTTTTATATTTACAATTTTTGATGATCCAAAATGACCTTTTGAATATTAGCAAGATAATCATTTGATAAGTTATAAAGCTTACATTGAATAAAAATTAACATAAATTACAGCAGTCCAAAACATTCTGATCACAGGAATGTAAGAATGAGATATAGGTTTCATTGCTTATGCTCTGCTTAAAGAAAAAGCATCAATTTTATTATTTCACCATCCTCTGAAACTTTTAAGTACAATTCCTTTTCACTGTCATGTGAATACTTTAGCATTAGACTGAAATTTCAGAATGTTTTATTTTCATACAAAAGTGAGATAGACTATATAATAAATATACATGGACATTTAATAAATAGTAAATCTTATTTAATGTTAATACTGTCTTACTGAGCCTAATTTATTAATTAAATTTTATCATATGTGTGCATATTAGATGAATCACACATCACTTCAGTGTTTGGAATTATTCCAGATTTCACATTTTCATGATAGCCTTACCTCGATGAAGCAGCGAAAGCTCTAATTGTAGAATGTCCACTCAATGTTTCAGAAAAATGAGCATATATAGGAGATAAACTGATACTTGAAAGTCGTTTCAGCTCTCTTGATGTATACCTATAACTTCGCTGAAATAAAATTTTCATGCTGCGAATTACTTATCTTATTATCTTTACCTAAATCTCATTGCAGATACACTTATGCAAATTAAATAGTAAAAGGTCCTTTAACTACATTTAACGTTAAGGCATTAAATTTTCTATTATATGATATGTCATAAAAGTTTTAATTAATAAATGGACCCTATTTCTGAATTTTATAATTATTAGTTCAACTAATAATACATATAAAATCTAGATGGAAAAATCTGCTAAATAGATAATAATTGATGTGGGCTAATAGATTAAATAAGAAATTATACGGGCACATATTTTGTTCATAATTTAAATATAACTACAGATATTAGAGAAGTGAATTTATTATTTCTTTCTGTACATTATGATTAGAATTATGCTTTATTTCATAATACGTATAACATTTCTGACTTTATTTAGTATATTCCAAAATGTTAACAAAACATTAAAGATTAAACAGATAATCAAATTAATTTATTTCTTACTATTAAAATTTGGAGTATTAATGAAATATAAAAATTTCTCAAAATAAATCAGCCATTGCAAAATAGGATAATGCATTCATCACTATATAAAACAATACAAGGCAGCATAATTTTAAATTCTTTCATCTAAGAAATCAAAACCATAAACATGTATTAGTTATTCCATACCTGTATTCTGTAATAGATTACAGTTAAGAACAAAATCAGTAATATAATCCAGGGAAGACCGTAGCAAGTAATTACAACACATCCAATTAATGCAAATACTTGAGCAAGAAGTATATTCAAAACAAAGGGAAGAGAATCATCTATGCAATAAACATCAGATGAAAACCTATTCATAATTCTTCCAAGAGGAGTCACATCAAAGAAGTCAGAGGTAGCCTAGGTTAGAAATAAAATTTTACGTATGAAATTACTTTTTTCATATCAAATAATTTATAACTTTGCATTAACAAATGTAGATTAAATGTAAATTATATAAAACTTAAAATTTTACACAGAAACTTTTATATACTCTGACAAATTAAAAAATATTCTTATTTTTCTGATTAAATCAACTAAATAAAGCAGAATTTCACATTCTTCTATTATAAAATTACCTTTAAAACATTTTTGACTAATCGATCATGAAGGAATACAGCAGCTTGAATACCAGCTTTAGCAAATAAGAATGCTCGAAATAATGTAAATACACTGTTTGCAGCAGCCAATGATCCATATACAGATAAGTAAAAGGAAAGAGAATCTTTCTGCTTACCATTAGCATCAAGCACCTGCCTAGAAAATGAAAGATGCGTTCATAAATATTTTATCTATATAAATATCCAAGGCTAAATATTTATTATAATTCCTAGTTCAGAGCAATATTTTTAAGTAAAAAAGTCAATCTGCTTAATAGTTCTATAATTAAAAATTACAAAAAATAAGGAAAGTTAGAAAGGACATGAAGAAATACTTCATACAGTGAAAGATAAACACAGTCAACTATTTATATTTCTAGGTTCTTCAGTATCGGTCTGTAACATATGAATGCTATTACCACTGACAAAGTTTAATTTCCTTTATACAATGCTTAACAATGGTGGGAACCATAATATGAGGGCAAGAACGATTTTTGAGCCATGTTATGACTTTCAACAAGGTTTGATACAACAACAGTGTGTTCATTAACTTTAGAGAAGGAAGTACCATCTAAAGCACCAATTTATAATTGTTTACAGTATTCAATCATAGATGTAGGATTCTGAGTCATAAGGACTGAAAACTGCTACGACATTAGAATGCTAGGCAGCATACAATCTCTTCAGATTCATCACATCACATGTGATGAAAGTAAGGCACCTTTGAGCATTTTTGTTTTAGGTCATCATTTAAAACAGGGGTTCCCAACGAGGTCGATATTAATCCAGAGGATCAATTAAATTTTAAAGGAGGTCAGTGATGAACAAGGGATTGATTGGGGATTGATTGGCATAATCAAGATCCCATTAATTACAAAATAATAATAATAATAATAAAATGAATAATTTTTATTGATATAAAGCTATGTATAAAAGCAAAAAATACTACCAAAGCTAAAGCTTTGAATGACTGTCTTTTTGTGCAACTGTGTGACACAATGATAAAAGTTACAACAGTTTGCTTCTTCTTAAGAAGGTATGCTGCCCACCAAAGGTAACTGTTTGCAGCACTCCATAGATATTTTTAATACAGTGACAGAATTTCTCCTTCAAATTGGCAATCCTATGGGGGCACAATTGATAAAATTCAATAAACATATTTTCTACTTGGTTGATAGATACAAAATAAACTATAATGAAGAGATCAATATCTTTGAAGTTAGAACAATTATCCTTGGTTTTCATTTAAAACTTAACTTGCATATATTGACACCGATCAAAAACAATTCCATTACTTTGATTACTTAATGTGACTGACAATTACTCAACAAACTGTATTTCGTCAGAAGATATACTGTTATACATAAGCCACTGGGAAAATTTAAAACAAGATTTTAATGTCACTTCCAAGACATTGAAAACCTGAATGCACAAGCATAGCTCATAGAACTGCAGAACTGTGATATACCTAATGATGATAAAATGATGCAAGAAGAGCTGATTGCATTGTAAGTAGGATGTTCAAACACAACTCATATTCAAAACACATGGGTACCCTAAGAGAGAGGACTTTAAGAATCATCCAAGAGAAATATTCCAAAATAAAAGTTGTTACCAAACCAACACTATTATTGGCCAGCATTATCGATACATTATTAACAACATTCTTACCTAGTGGAGAAGGTACGCCAGTAATTTACTACAGAAAACAAGAAACAGATTGAATATTTTGGAATGAAATAATTTAAGAATTAAGTAAAGTAATTATATGCCAAATATTTAAAAAATTGCGTCAATATAACAAGCACAGCCATTTGATTAATTAAATTCATGTAATCATAATCTGTGACTTTGTTTCTGAAAACTTGTTATATTTGTAAAATTTATGATAATAGAAAAAAAAATAATAAAACATAAATCCAATAAACAATTTTCTTAGCCTAGTTGTTTTCTTTATGATTATATTGTATGCCAGTGATCTCAAACTCAAATTGCACACATGCGAGATCTGAAAGCTGCTGATGGGTCACAAATTTTTTTAATGAAATGAAAAGTTAACACATTTTTTAATTAAATTTTAAATTTTATTTACTAAATATTTATCATAACATACCCAAAAAGTAATAATAAATGAAGCAGAGAAAACATACAAATTTATATTTATTTTCTATCTGAAATTTAAACCTTTAAGAAATTTCTGTTGATCACATTTTGTAATTCAAACATGTTGACAGCTAAATAATAAATTACCATACTGATATTTATTTCAAATGATTTTAATATACTGAATTGACCACTACATAGCTTATTTTAATTAAAAATAAACAAATTACAAAAACTTCCCACATGGAACAAAACTTGATAAAAAATAATAGCCTCTTCTTTTTATTTTATTTACCAATTTTTTATGCATACGGAAAAAATACATTTATTTATATAGAAACCATTATAAAAACATTTTTATTTCTTACTATAACTTTCAGTTACAACATCTCGTGACATTTTGATTTCTACAAAATTTGTAATCCTGGAGAAAAATTACGAGACACTATTTTCATCACAAACAGTAGATGCTTGTTGGTTAATTAGATTCTTTTATTTTTAATTTTCAAATGCAGGAAAAAAACTGCTCATATATGTATTATGTACTCCTAAACAAAGCAATTATTCTTATTGCAGAAATACAGTAGAAGTCCAGAAATCCGCAATGCTTGGGACCAGAGGTTGTGCGGATTTTGCGGATTTCAGGACAGAAAAGCCAAATCATAATATTCAGACTAAAAGTGCAAAATAAATAAGGCATATTAGATACATTTACTTAAATTATTATGTACAACAATATACATTATTGCATTATTTTATTACATGCATTGAATTATAGAATTATTATATATATAACATTATTCATTCATATTAGTGATTGCAGGAATATTTTAAAGCATTAAGGACATACACAATAGAGACGTGTAAAAATAAGAGATACTAATAAAGCATAAAATATTTCATTTTTTTTTACTTGTTTCAAACATTTTTGATAGAGGTTTGTTTTAAAACTTTAGGTGCTCCGGAGTAAGTTTTTTTTTTGTAAATTCTACAGGGTCATAATCTCTTGCTCTGTGACACAGCTCTGTTGTTCTAAATATTTTAGGTATTTTTCACCATGTTCCAAACCCTCATTAAAAGATATTTTCTCACTCCTATCAAATTCATTATCTGTGTCGGTATCGGAATCGTTTTCTTGCTGTGACGAGTTCAAAACAGAGCCAATGATTTCATCATCGGCTATCTGATGTGCCAGTGTTAGCTCATCTGAACACATCATCCATACTGAAAACCTCTTCTGAGCTAAGATCTTTTTTCTGCCACTAACACAGAATCATTATTATTCGGTAATTATGACGTCATTATTGGATAAATATTTTTTCCTCAGTATTTCATTCTCCATTCTGCGGCTTCTGGAACCTATAAATTCAATGTTTATATTTTGAGAGGCAGTGCGGATTTCAGGAGTTGGCGGATTTTTGGTATTTGACTGTATATAACTGAAGGTATCTATCTTTTTTACAAGTAGGAATAAAAGTTAATCAAATCTGTATCTTCAAATCTTTGAATAAGGTTTATAGCACAATGTAAATTAATTAGCTCCATTTTTAGATTTCTTTGGGTGTTACTCAAATTCATTTTTGGTAATGAAAATAATGTAATGTTGGACTTAACCATTAATATCTTAAGATTTTTCTCAAATGTTTGCTATAATAATTGATGCCATAATAATGCTAATTAATTTACAGGCAATGTATTTGTGGGCCATGTAAAATTGATTCAGGGGTCACATGTAGCCCACAGATTCACCAGTGTGAGACCATTGTTGTAAACTATATATTGTAGAACAAAGTGTGTAAGGAGTTCAGTAGAGGAAACCATTCTTTTGAAAGGGGGCAATACAAGAGGCAGTTTGGGAAATCCCTAATTTAAAGCCCATAAACATGGCAATTCACACAATTTATTCAAATCCAAAAAATGATACTTATGCCAAATAGTTCAAGGAAAGTCTCAAAAAACCCAAATCTATTGTTTCAAAAGCAGTTATTTAACATTGCACCGGGTGATAAAATGTGAATTTATTACTACAAACCCACACTAAAATAGCAATCTATTATTTGGATGCTTCAAAGGGAACTAAATCCTACAGAAGCTGCATGTGGGTGAAGTGCTTAAAAAATGGCTTGTTTTGTAGTATATCTGCCCACATTGAAACTGTCTCATTCAACTGATGAAACCGATTTATTTCTGCAAATGACTGAGGAAAAATATCATAAACCACAAAATATATGATGGAAACATTTCTAAAATATCTGAATGGTGCATATCCCCACATGACTTCCTTGTATGGCCTATTAAATTAAACACATTTTTTTGCTACATTTCATTTAAACTTATTTGCTCGAAATTCATTAGATTGATATTTTTCTCATTCAATTAATTCAGTTCTCACTTCATGACAAGGCAAAAATACATTAAAAACTCAAAACATCATTAAAAATTGTAAAATATAGAAAAACCTGAAACACCAAATACAATTAAAAACAGTATTAAAAAAATTAGTTTTTATGCAAAAATAAACAATTCAGCCAGCAAGACAGATTTTTCATAGCAACTACTAAGAGTTTTAAGTGTAAACAAATGGTGACTTTGTTAGCCTTAGTACCACTTAAACAACTTTTAAATTGTTGATAATTCTACAACTACCGCATGCAGATTAACTAATGGCATAAAAATCTTCACTGGAACATAAGAGCAAAGTAATTCAATAACTTTTATAGCAAAAAAATGCATAATTTACCATCATATAAGAAGAAAAAACACTCAGCTCACAGAGTCCAGTAAGAGAGTGGGTAATAAACATTGTTGCATGTGTATGGGTTCATAATAGTTTGAATCACACAGGTCCAATGATAGGTTGATAAAATTTAGTTTATCAAAAGACAACACTTTAAAGTTCTGGAACTTTCCATAGAAATACTTGTACAGGTGTTCACAGTAATTACACTTACTGCTAAGAACTACTAAGACATTTAACACATTGCAAGCAAAGTGCATCTAAAGAGTAAGCTAAGCTGGAGGTATCTCAGAATGTCACGCTAAACTAACAACTAGCAACAACAACTAAGAACAGATGCTTTTTCCAGTATTATATAGTTTTCACCTGGTGACCAAGATATTTCTGGTACTGTCTGCTTCTCGAAATTACTGTAAGGTATATGAGGTCCAAATACAGTTACACATGAAATCAGTTGTATTTATTCAGTTACAGTACTTATTACAGTGATACAGGGACTGAACCAAAATTTCACCCATTTTGGAAAGTTTTGGAGATTTCCCGCCAATTTTGGCGACAACTGTTTACAAAATTAGTCGCAAAACCGTTGTCAGCTTGGCAATATCTTGCCAAATTAGTGAGATACCCATTTACTCAATGTTAAATGGACTTGCCCCTGTATTCTTATTTTTCTAGCAGAGCATCCTCTCTCTAGATTTTCATGTTACATTATAAGTAAAAAAAGGTTAGTAAAAAAGGATTGAGAAATGTATGCTATTTACCTTGAAAGGGTATGATTTCCAGTGCTATGTATACTTGATACCCAATAAGAAAGCCACCAATCAGAAGTTGTTCTAGAAGCTAAAATAATCAGGATAAAAAAATTAACAAATATAATAAGACATGTGAATACATGCAGACAAATATAGATTTTTATTCTCTATGAAAAGAATTTCTTTTTGTAAGTTCTTAAAGCAGCAAGAAAGAGAGACAGTGTATTAAATCCTTTAAAAGGCAGACCTGGCACTTGAAAATATTAGACTGTTAACTCTAAATCCTAATAGCCAATGAGATCCGGGACTTAAATACTCACTATAATCCGGTATAAATACTGCACATGTTTATATTTTGTTGTTGTATTCTATTAAAACATATCTTAAAAAAATTTTTTCCAACTTGATTACTGTTATCATTGTATAAGTAGAGTTATATCACAAGGGTAATTACACACTACTTGTAATTAAAGTTTAATCTTTAATGATAACAATGAACAAACTGAACAAAAAAAATTAGCATTCAGTGTAATAGAATTCACAAGCAAACATGCATACTGGTTATACTAGGTCATTGTGAATATTTCAAAACTAAACACCACCACATTTATTATTTCATACTCCAGCATGCAAAATACAAAAATATTATATTTTATCCACATTATTTTCATTTAAAAAGAAAACCTTATTCGCATTTGAGCCTTTTTGTATCTTTAACTAAGTTCTTCGGCATGTTTTAAGAATTAAGACACATTACATGTTTATGCATCATATGTACATATTAAAACTATATTGAAATTTACCTTGATAAATTCCTAGTTCTTCTAAGAATTATTATTTGACAATGACGAAAATTTTAGTCTTATAATGACCTTTTCAATGTCCTTATCGGTTTTTTCATATCACCTATCTTAGCCTCTTAAATTCTCTTCTCTCTTTTGCTACATGTGTATGCATACACCGTATCAATAAAAGTCCTTACTCAGCCTTTATCTTTGCAACTGTCGGTTGCAGACACATACTTCTGTATACAAATTTGCTTTACATGATGAAAAGCTTCATGTTTCTATGTTTTTAAACTTAAAACAACTAATTTTGTATAAAATACGAAATCTAACATTTTATATATTTCTGTGGTTATTACACTTATACTACAGAACATGTTTCACTAGTTATAAAAAATTTAAACACCAAACACTTGACTTCAAAACCACAAAAATTAAACCAGATATTTCATTTCAAAATTTGCAGTTTCTTATATCACTTTCCAATTATATCAGTTGGGTTGGTTAAATAAATGACAATAGCTCGAGGTTGACTTTTTTTTTTTTTATTAAATGCTACACAGTGATATTCTTTTAATATTTACTAGTGTATAATGTTCTTTTGTTTATAATTTTGTTACAACTGGAATTAAAGGAATTTTTACTGCACAGCATTAAAGCTTTGCAGGAAATACAAATTTTATGCCTGAAAAGGTTAAATTAACAGGTCTTCGACAGCTAATCATAGTTGGAAATTTAACCATAATTTAGACTTTGGCTATAAAAAAAAAATAATCACAAAGCTTCTTCCATCGATGAATAGGAATTTCTTGAAATTTTTCACGTTCACAAACATTTATCTTGTTTAGTTAATGACTTTAACTCAAATCCAGTCCTTCATAATATAATTTTTTAACTTTCAATACTATTTCTGTGAACAGATGGCACTACCTTCTTGCTGGTCTTACTCCTTTCTAGTATAAATACAACTATAGCTTTCTCTCCATTGCAGATTTCTTTACTCTCATGAAGTGGGACCTGTACATGGGTGTCTTTGAAATCAATAGTCTTGAATAAAATCTACATCAAATACAAGATTGCTGCTTAATTTTATTTTTTACTTTGACGTATTTCTCTTCTCTCTTGAATTAACTTTTTCCAATAATAAAATTATGTTGAATCTACAGCTACATCTATCTGCAAGTGTTATCTTTCTACCTATGCAATAAAGACTTTCCAGTCCATTACAGTCATTATATATAGCTCCATTACAGCTATTATGTAATAAAGACTCTCCTGTCCATTACAGCTGTGCAATAAACCTCTTCAGTCCATTATAGCTAATGCCAAGACATTACATATATACATTGCTCATCAGAATTAACGGATTGAAAACATGCTCACTAAGTTAATGTTGAAACTAATGCCCAATGCAGTAATTATTTATGTTAGTCAAATGCAATCTAACACAAAATTGCACTCCCATGCATACGTTAGTGCTGAAAATATGCAAATTTGGTGATTGACAATGTAGTGCGCAATGAATGCATGTTGGAATTCTGGTTTGTGGTTCCCTTAATAAATGTGGTTTCTCACAGTGATCAGTATTTAGCAGAAAACCGTTTTCTGTCGTTGTTAGCTCAAAGAAACCACGAAGCGACTACAAGAGATTTGGTTTTAGACCTTCAGGCTACAAATATTATGTTTCTGTGACTGTAATTTAATGGTTTGGGGATTCATGACAAGTGGCCGCACTTAACTGCCTACCTGTCAAGGAAGTTTTGTAACTGCTCAGGGATATGCAGATGAGGTACTGGAATCACAAGTTAGACTGTTTAGGAGTGCTATTGGCCCAGAGTTTTTGCTAACGGATGACAATACCCGACCTCATCAAACATATGTGGTGTCAGAATACTTGCAATTACATATACCACTCGAATCGATTAACCACCTACTCACTGGAAGAATTTCAGCACGTGAGATTTCTGCTTGGAATTTCAGCATGCCAGATTTCTCCAAGGGCTGAAAAGTGAATATTGCAATTCCACATGACTTGATCAACACTTTGTTAAAGTCTATGAAATCAAGATGTGACGTATGTATATCTATCCGAGGTGATGATACACCATATTAAAGAAACCATTTTCTCACAAGAGGTAATTTAATTTTTCCATCATTTTCCAATCTCCATAAATTTGTTTTTTATTTCAATATTTTTCAAATAATTAACTGTCAAACATTGTAATTTATGGTAACTAATGTTTTTGCACAAATTTCTACTAATAATTTTTTATTAAGCATCAGTTACATTTTATTTCTGTCATCACTCTTGAATTTTGATGACTATTGGCTATACACGTACACTTTACGAGCCTAGAGTTGACTACTTCATGAATTTTAATAACCAACTCATGCGGTCAAAGACAAAATATACAACTATTTACTCACTCTTTCACCAACCATTACTAAGTTCTGATCTCGCTGGCTGCAAGACAGTTTATCTGATGATAAATAAGGCCAAATAATGATATTATCAATCAGTTCTGCTAAATTAATTAAATCTTCAGTCTGATTTAACACTATGGTATATATCCATCACAGAAACAAGATGAAAGGTCCCTAACTTAGCATGACAAATTTCTACTTAATGGATTATCCATGTACCTACCCTACAGCATTTGTAATTCGTATATATTTTTACATTTCCTTTTTCGTTTGTATTACGCATTTTAACTATTTTTAAAAGTTGCCCGCAAAGGTTAAAAGTATTCAGAATTTTCATGGTATACAAGTAATTTCTACTTTTACTTGGCAATTATATGGTTATTTGAATCTTATGCTTTTTACCATTTAAAAAGATTATATACATAAATTTTTTTGTCTTACTTTTTATTGGGAATGTAAGAGATAATGAATTTGGGTAAATATTTGGAATTGTAGTACTAGTTAGTTATCATTCTTTTATTTGTAAATTAAACATACCTAAACTATTAATCAAATCTTTTCCTTAATTGACCAATAATATCTATGCTTCTCATTTCTTTAGTCATTTCTTCTTAAATTACTGCATATATATGTATACATGTGTACTTGTGCATATACATGCATTTTTATACAAGTAATTTGATCTTCACATAAAAAAAAACCAATCCAACTAAAAATTCAATCAGTATATAACAAACCTAGCTATGCTTTATGTAACCGATTTCATATGCAAATGAAGAAAAGCATTAAAAAATACATGCAATAAAAATTAAATTACTGTAAGTTATGCAAAATAATTTTACTTTGCATAAGAAGGCAGAACAAAAGAACTGACAATGACAAAGGGGTGCCAATTGCCTTCCAATAAGATTTATAAACATGAAATTTGACAACTCCTTTTTCTTTCTCCTCTTCTGCAACTGTATCATCGTCATCATATTCATCAGCTGTTTTTGAGGTTTCAGAGTTAACTTTGTCATCTTGATCATCCTCTTTGCTATTCAAAAAGTACATTGGCAAAATCTTGTTTGGGGAACCTAAATTTGAAATAGTAACAGTAAATTCATACAGATTTCAAAATACACTATTACACACTTCTTTATAAGTTTTTTTTTTTTTTTTTTAACTCACAAGAAAAGGTACTGCTATATAACAATACAGCTTTTCATTTTTGCAGAACACTCTATATTAGTACCTCATCTAATTACTGAAAGAAATACAGATAGGATTTCCTTACTTAGATTTAAAAAAAAAAAAAAAAAAAAAAAAGAGGAAAAATACTATTTAGTGTTGATATTTAAATGATCCCATTAGCTAAAACACACAATGAATCTTGATTTTTGGCTCTGAAACAGACCTAGAAACTATAAATATGATGAATAGTAGTAATGCTGAAATATTAACAGATGATATTTTCCCCACAGCCTAATCTATAATACCTTGGGCTTCATGGAGGCCATTCAGCAGCTTCTTAGGGATTTTTAAAGTGCCAGGGAAAATAGTAAAGAGATAAATACGATTTACTTTTGGGACTTTTGGGCACTTAAATAAGCTGCATATTTATCATATTATCACTGTTTTAGTACTATTTGGTAAAATTTTATAACTTTTGTTGAAAAGGTGGAAATATTTAAAACATATTCTAACATAAATTTTAATGGCAATTTGCTTCTTTACTTTACAAAACTTTTATTTTAAACAAGGTTGCAAAAGATCATTCTACTTTTATGAAAGGTTAGGTTAGGTTAGGTTAGGTTAGGTTATTCAATTATGGCAAAGCACACGAGGGCTATCTGCCTAAGGGGATGGATGCCTTCGTGGAGGACTTTCTAAGGAAAACTGGCTCGTATACACGTTACACATGGGGAAAACCACGGAAACGCCCATGCAGCCAGCCCGTTCGTGGGATTCGAACCTCGGACCGAACTAACAGTGTTCAGCGTCTTTACCACTCGGCTGCTGGTGGGCTCTTTTATGAAAGGAGCGAATCTTGTATTTATGTATGTATGTATGTATGTGTTTGTGTGTGTAAATATACAGGGTGTCTATAAATGAACGGCATGGTTTTAAAAATTAATAATAAATCGATGCATTACTCTACATGGGCAAACCTCAGAACATAAGCAGTAGTAACTGTCCAAGACTTTGATGCATTAATCACAATCCTTCAATATGTGCATCCTTGGTCACATAACACATATATACAAGGTAATCAAATTCTTCCCATACTCGGTATAGCATGTCCAGCATGATGGTCTGCACTGCATGCTTTATCCAATCACATACTTCCTCAAGGGACATGGGTATTGGCGGTACATAAACTCGGTCTTTAACAAATCTCTAAAGAAAGAAATTGCATGGTGTTAAATCGGCAAATGGGGTGGCCAGGAAAGAAGGTTGTTGTCTGCTGTTGCTGCACATCCAATCAAGCATAAGTGAAGAACACAATTAAGAAGCTCTCGTACATTCCTGTGAAAATGGGGCAGAGTACTGTCTAGTTGCAAAATGTGATCATCATAACTGGTGTTCAGCTAGGGTAACAAACAGGTTTCTAACATAATTGAGTCACCGACCATAGTTTCTTGCTGGAAGAAAAATGGGCCATGCTTTTTTATCGCGACATTGCACTGAGACAAAGATCTGCCCCCACCCACCCAAACGGAGCACACAGAAAGCCTTTTTCTGTTGCGGCACCCTGTTGGAAACTGACAGTGCGGCTGCACAGTAAACATGAGAAGCAAACAGCAGGTAGCACATGAGAAACTTGTACAGTTGCAAATGCTTACAATATAGGTATTACATGGGTAAGATAGTACATCAATTTATTATTATTTTTAAAATTGCACCATTCATTTATAAACACCCTGCATATACTGAATGAATTAAAAATAAAAGAAAAGTAAAATTTCAATACTTCAAAATGCCATGATACAGGCTTTCACAGAAATGCATACAGAGATGTGGGATTCTTTTTAATAATGAAAGATTTAATTTCTAGAATAGATTTACTTTTCAGTGAAGAGGTGATGTTTCAGTTGTATCTGAATCTCATACATTGGTCCAGCATAGTTTGCAACACAGTTACAATGTGACAAGTGTCATTCATGAGACTGGTGATCAAATGTGTCCCCACGCTCTGAAAAGCATTGAAGAGGATTCAGTTGTAATTTCTGTCACATGATTCCAAAGAACTTCTTTTAGTAAGGCCAATAATGTTGATCGACCTCTGAACACAACTGATTTCAAGTAGCCCACACCTAAAAGTTACAAGGAATAAGGTTTGGAGATCTTGTAGCCATTCACGTGGGAAAGAGGAACTGAGGACATGATCATCATTGTTTGAAGTAGGTGCTGTGAAAGATCTCTGCATACCATCCTGCGTAAATACTACACTATAGAGTGCCTGCCTCTCTTGCTAGAAGGAAATGACACTGTCTCTTAAAAAGCACTGCATAATACTCAGTTGTGAAAGAAACAATCTGAAAATAACAGCTATGAACCCAAAGAAAAGGAGGCTGAATGACACAGTGAGCCGTATCATGTTTGGCTGAACTCCCACTATCTTTGATTCATGCAAGGAATTTCTAAAATTGTATAATAATTTTTTTTTGCCCCAGATGTGACAGTTATGTTTATTTTCATTAAACAAAATGTGCTGCCAATTTACAGGACATTTGGCAGCCAGTCTGCACTGTTTTCAAACTGGAGAAAAAAATCACTTTGAAAATTCATGACATCTATAAAAATAATTTGATGTCAGTTCCTGTATGTGGTGAATTTTGTAAAAATACTCTCGAAGATGGTCCTGACGCATATAAGCATTCTGTACCGCGCCACGCACATAGGAAAAAATCCCTCCTCGTGATTGGCTATGGCTTCCGATGACATCATTTCCTCTACGCTTGGGAATGCCTTGACTTTGCTTTGGAATACCTCCAGACCGTTTGTTTACATTTTGATAGCAGTACCGAAAAGATTATTACGTGCTTTATTTTTGTTGCTATGAGATTACACTTTTTACAACAAATTTAATATAAAAAATGTGGGTTTTTTTTTTCCTAGACAGAATACGTATTATTTTGTCTAGTGTGACAATCTGAAATATGTAATATCCAGTAATATGTATTAACATTACGTGCAGAGATTTTTAATAAATGTATTCTTAATTAAAAAACCTTTCATATTAAAGGTGTTGTGATTATTAATTCATTATTTCATTTACATTATATATACATTCTCTGATGATGCAATCTGCGAAAGCATGAGGCAAGTCAGTTTTGGGAAATATCAAAAACGATGCTGGAAGTTAAAATAGTACACGATAAATTCACAGCATTTATAATCAATCTGAAAAAGTAACATATGTTTTCGAAATTCGACTAATATAGATTTGAAACGGAGAAATAGAGATATATATTTTAAATGGAATAATTACTTTATGAACATTGATCATTTTTTAATGTGGAAAAAAATAGTACAAAATAATGCCTTTGCAAAAAAATATTGATTGTCAGAGAAGGAAGTTTCTTTTCATATATTAAATTCAGTGACAGTATTGAATGCACTTTTTTCTTTCATTTAAGGCAACAAAATATCAGAATGACATGGGCATAATAATATAATATTTGAAAAGGAAATATTTTCTGTAATGCGAAAACAACAGATTGCAAAAAAACTGAAATAATAATAATATAATTACTAGCACACAATGCCTTAACACTTGGATCGAGATATTTGTGTTTTAGTTTTTGCACTAAATTCATGCACTCAGCTATTTATATAATCTAAGCGCTTAAGATTGCTTCTGATATCAACAGTATCTGACATTAACAGAAAGATTTTATAATGTTACTATTCTATGGAACAGGAAGCCATCTGCAGAACGCTGAAGCTAGATTTTTTCGTTTGAAAGAAAACAAACGATAATTTTCATGCTTCCGTGTCACTCATGCGCGTTATTCAACGAAAACAAAACCATCAGAATCCAGCATAAACGTCATTATGCCAAGAGAAAATGATGTCATCTGAAAGTGTGTCCAATCACGAGTACGGAATTTTCTCTATGCGTGTGGCGCGGTACAGAATGCTTATATGCGGTCCTGACTGATTATCAAGCAGTCCCATATAAAATGCCAATTGTCTAGGACCACTACAATGTGACCTGTTGGTGAAACATATAATTATGTTTTTTTTATTATTAAAAAATCCCATGTCTAATTTCTATACTTTTTAAATAATTCAATTTTTTACTTCTTTTACTGCTTTTGGATTACCTTGCATAATTCACTGCAGTTCGGCTTAAAATAAGATTTTATTTTCAAATATTACAGTGAAGAATATAATATATATATTTATACATGCAAGTACATAAACATACACATATAAAAGATCAGTGACACAAAGAAAATTAGCATTAATTTTTCATTAGGGAAGATAAATTAGATTTTATATTTGAGGCATACATGCATCCGATATTGCAGACATCATTAAATGCATTATGAGAAAACAGAACTTTCAACTAATTGTGCATGATGTATTAAAATGGGTAAATAATGATGATTGTAAATGCTTTGAAAATTTTTGCCGCATTTCAAAGTTTTAAGATGATTTCTTTGTTTCATAGCTTTGAAAAAATTCTACATAACTCAGTAGCGGTGCCCAAACTAGAAGATGGTGAGATGATAAACTGTCATGACCAGGATTTGGCAATTCAGTCCCCTCCCTCCCATTTATCTTTTAAGTGGTGGAAAATGCTAGGCTTTTCTCTCTCCTCACTGTGTGTCTTCGAGAAAAGCACATTCGGCTGACAACGGGGAAGCCCAGATTTCAAATCCTGGCAAGGGCACTGCATATTTTTCATGCCTTCTACTCCAAAATAAAATTACTACATAAATATGTTATTGTCTTTTGTATTAAAAAATATCTAGAAGGAATTTAGTTATAGTTTTCATTTTAGCAGAAGACATTAAGTAAGCAACACACAATAAATAGTTAGCATTTCAAAACAATACACATTATATTCATCAACACAGTTAGTATTATGTATCCTTAATTTGTATTGCTTGCCCTACATGCCATGGCAGTGAATTAAAATTTCATGGTGCCATGTGGGATAGACATTCAAGCTGTATTAATCAGGAGCCACAGTTCATCAAGATTTGCTAAAGGACTATATTCCATATATTTTTATAATGAGGGATAAATCAGGTGATTAAGCAGGCAAAGAAGAAATAGGGCATTTTTTGCTACAGTATGAAAAATGACATCTTCCTGCTTGAAAATTACCATGGGAAGATACTGTAAGCATGGAAATGCAACTGGTCATACACTGTCATTGAAGTAATAAGCATTTTTTATGGTGCCTTTTATAAAAAGCAATTTGCTGCTAAATCCAGCAGCATCATACACAAGAATGCTCCTTGCCTTCACAGTATGTCAGGTATGAACAGTCTCATCACTATCTTTTATCTTGTCAGTGGTGGACACATGCATGAACATCTTTTTTGCCTGAACAAAATCATGGTTCATCAAAGAAGATGATGTCATCCCACTCAGTCTGCCATACTTAACATTGAATGGCAGAATGCTCCAAGATACCAAAATTAATCCAAAAAGCAACTGATATGTATACAATTCCAGAGCACAAAAAAGGTGATTTATTAGGACAATGATGAATGTGTACATTCATCAGTACAACATGAATATTGCTGATGATATAGAACAGTCTAGCAAAGATATTCTGATAATAATATACCTCTTTAGGTGTTGTTTTCCCTCATGCTTCATGTCTTATTTTTTAACTTGCAATGGTCTTTGCATGTTCTATTCACAACAGAGAAACTCTGCTGATGATATAGAACAGTCTAGCAAAGATATTCTGATAATAATGTACCTCTTTAGGTGTTGATGTTTTTCCCTCATGCTTCATGTCTTATTTTTTAACTTGCAATGGTCTTTGCATGTTCTATTACAACAGAGAAACTCTATCTCATTCACTTGGCAATATCCCAAAAAGCAACATTCAGTTTTTGTCATACCAAAAATACATATCCAATGGCAAATTTTTGCTGATGTGATTAAATTGTTGTCTCAGATGACACAGAAGTGATTTTTCTTCTTGTTTAACAAGAACAAAGATTCCTACTCAACCGTTATGTATTAAGAAAAAAAAAAACTTTTTTACAAATGGATACACTTTGAACTGTCATTTGCAAAACATTGGAATTTGTGGACCAATAAGGTGGAAATGCTAATTACTTTTCTACACTGCTTTCTATATAAATATATTCCGAAAAATTAAAAAAATTGCAGCTATATTCTTTACAAATGTCCTGTTTTAAAAAACAGTGGTGTACATAAATTGACATATTATCATATTAAAATCATTATTGTTTAAAAATTAAAAAAATCAATCATAGACATAAGCAAATATTTTTAGCTATCCAATATAATATATTGATAAATCATTATATACAAAATATAAAACTGAATAATAAAGACAACTGAGATAAAACACAATATGAAAGCTATGCTATATAAAATAGCATACAAAACATTTGCAACAATTTTCAAGGCAAGAAGATATCCACAATTTTTTCAATTAAAATCTGCAGGAAATATCAAAGTAGAATACTAAAATGAAAGTGTAATAACAATAAAAAGTAGTCAGCCAAAATTAAACTTCCAAATCACAGACTCTTGTTTTAGTTCAATTACTGTTACAACTTAATATTCAAAAGTCATATCTTTTAGAAGGTATGACATCCTAAAGACTATCTAAAGGAAATTGGTTTATATTTCTTTAACAATGTGAAAGACAGTGAAACATCCAAGCAACCAAAGTGTTCAATTGGTAAAAATGGAATGCTAAACTACTAGAGTTCAGTAGACTTACTGCTTAAAGAGTAATCTTACCTTAATTTTACCTTAAAGTCTTATCTACTTAAAGAGTAGAAACCAGAAAATTTATGCAGCTAACTTATTCACAAAATTCAAGATGTACTACCAAAATTCAATGGTTTGACCCTGAAGAACTAATTAGAGAAAGATGTCTAAAAGAAGAAATTTTTGAATATGGAAAGTAACCTGGAATGACAGAAAAAAAGAGAACTGCTCTCCACCCATAAGTGTTAATAAAACAATTTAGTTTCAGAATAAGGAAACCTGATAATTTCACTTTGTTTTGATAGAAACCACCAGTGATATTAAGGCAATTGTTCTACTTATGAATCAAATTTACAGATGTTTTTATTGCATATATCAACTATATGCTATGCAAAACAAAGTCCTAGACAGTCCTCTTTACATTGTCATCTTGCTGCTGTAGTAGAGGGACTTGTGTCCGATTGCCCTTGAAATTGATAGAATTTTATTCAAAATTTATAGGAAGCTAAAGTAGCTTTCCTTAATTTAAAATTTTATATTGATTTGTTTCTCTTCTGTTTAAATACCTGACTAAATGCATACCTTAGTAACAGCCTTTAAATTGACTCATTATAGATCTGAAACATGTAATTAGAAAACCATCAAACAAAAACTATCTCATCATCTCATAAATAAAAACAATCTGAAGTAGCCAGCACATGGCCCATTGGCCAATTTTATGTTTTAAAGAGCAACAAACTTTAAGTAAAATATCACTTTCGGTTGATCATTTGTGACCAAAATTTGTTGTTCCAATGAATAGAAAGGTCTACAATACAATAATTATGGATTATATTTTATTTGGTATAACTGTCCATATATAAAAACTGTTTTTTTTTAAATTTATAACAGTTTAATCAAATGTTATCCCCTTTATTTCTTCTATTAAGAACTGCATTTTATCGGGCAGTTGAATAACATGTAATTTATTGCTAATTTAAGAAAATTAAGTGCCTAAAATATACTTAAAATGCATAATTTGAAATGAATGCCATCAGTTAATTTTCTTCTGGATTATTTTTAAAGCATCAATAAATCCAAATTCATTTTGACTTGCACATATATTCCCACACGATTTAGGCATCAGTAAACAATAATCATTGACTAATCATTGAATCATGAATATTGATTACCACGCCTTCTGGTATCAGTAAGAAATAAAGCAATAGGTGTTTTTGAATATTCTATTTATCTAGTGTCTTATCCTTATCAACAGTGCAAGAGAATAAGTGCATTTTTGGTAACATGATTGCATTTCAACAGTTTTGAAATTCTACAAATCATATGCTGTTATGAAAATTCTTCTCTTCTATGACTTGATATAAATAAATATCATGTCTAGACACTTTTCTACGAAAATCTGTTAAGAGTTCTAAGTAAAATACCGCTTCCAGTGTATCATATACAATCAAAATCTAACACATTGTTCTGAATCATGATTGAATATGCATGTATGAGTTTAAAGTACCAAATATGAGAAATTTTGGATTACAGCATAATATGTGCTTTAACAAAAATCTGTTCAGAGCTTTAAGAAAAGTATGTTGGTTTATCAATTTTAGCCAAAATCTAATATGTTGTTCCCATTCATAAAAAAAACTTAAATGCTACAAATGAAAAGTTTTAGATTACATTTTAATATAGTTTTTCATTAAAAATTGTTACGGGCTTCAGATAAAATATCACTTCCAATTGTTCACTTTTACCCAAAATCTAATCAACTCTTCATATGAATGCAGAATGCTTTAATATGAAAACAGAAATGTTTGGAAGTTTGATATAAGAGTTATTATGGATGGAAATATCATCACATACAAACAGACAGGCATAATTGTAAAAATAATAAGAAAGTGTTGCAGGAAGCTTAATTCATGCTTATTTATTGAATCATTATTGAATTTCCAGAATAAAAGCATTGCTTCCTTTACATATGTATATTGGTTGGTCAGAGTTTAAAAATAAAATAGTTAATCCAATTCATTCTAATTCTTCCAGAATTTTTAATATTTCAGTTTGTTACATTTTATCAGTATTTTACTCAACAGATGTTGCTATGTCCATTTCCACGTTGCTTAGCCCTTTGCTTTCAATATTAAATGATTGCACTCCTCCCACTTTTTGCAACTTTTTCTACCCCTCTCCTAAATAAGAGGAACCTGTGTCTATTTACTCTTGAAATCAACATACCTTTATACAAAATTTTCAACAAACTAAGGCTGCTTTTTTACCTAATTTTAAATACACACTTGTATTTGATTTTTTTTTTTTTTTTGCTACTTAGCTTCTTAGACAAGAAATACCATGCAAACAAGAGATACAGACTTTCCAGTTAAGAAATATTACAATTTCCTATGATGATTTATGGATTGTTTGCTTAAGAGAATGTAGCAAAGCACATGAGGGCTATCTTCCTAAGGAGATGTTTTTATAGAGGACTTTCTAAGGGAAACATATTGTATTATACATGCAGAAAATCAAGATTTCCTCCTGTTAAGATAAGTCTATGCCTCATCTTGGAATTTCCCAGCTCATGTTTTAACATCAGATTTGTTAAAGACTTTGCATGTGAAAATTTATTAAACCCTATATTAGTTTTCAGTGCAGTTACTATACTATTTAAGTATTTATACTTTAAGCCAAACCCAAAAAGTTTTAAAAAATGTCTGGATTTAATCCTTCAATGCTGAGATCCATTAACTTATTTTTATAATGTAAATTATTTTCAGAGAGATTAGACAATTTCACAAAACAATTTCCCGGTGTAAGCAGATAAGTTATAGGTGCCTCAACAGTACACATAATTTCTTTCTAACAACTATTAAAAAACAAATACTTAATTAATAAGAAGATTTCAGGAGAAAATTCAATCTCAACACAAAATTTAATTTTTTCCTAATAATAAATTTTCAGTCATTAAACTTTGTTGCTAAATTATGACTCTTTAAAATTATTGCAACAGAAATATTTTAAGAAATATTTACTCAAATTTTACAATCATAGCAACAACTCAACAATATCAACTGAGCAAATCAGTATTTTACCTTGTCTATTTCCATTTTAATATAAAAGTATATGCAGATTTTCGGAATGATCATAGCTATCAGAATGATATGCAGTTGGGTGTGATAAACACAATAAACACTGCATGAAAGAGAAAAACCTAGCATCAAGATTAGAAATTTAGAACAATAAGCTAAAAAAATTAACCACACATTTATCTGAAACACACACAGTAACTTTCTATACCTTTCAAATATTAGCAATATTATACAATTTTATATCATACTTTCATTTTTTTAAATGTAATAAATAAGTAATCACAATCACTCTAAGTAAGCATCATTAAAATGAGAAAGGAGTTTTGTAAATCAATTATTATTTACAGCTCATTCAGTAACACACTATAATTATATCAATGTAATTCATTTCACTTGTGTATTAAGGTTAAAAAACGCATATCCATATACACAATATGTTTAAAATGTGATTAAGAGTTATGTTTATTTTAACTACTTGTCCCAAACACAAACTTCCTCTTATAACACATACAGTACAAAGTCCAGAATCCGGACTCATTGCGACTTTGGCATTCGGGATTCGAGATTTTTCAGGATCATCAGTTTAAATCTAGTAAGATGACATGTAATAATTTTCAAATTAAAAACGTGAAATAATTCTGTCTGAAATAATGAAGCATTTATGATCTTAAGGGAATCAAAATTTATACCAAAAAAATCAATAATTATTTGTTTATATTATTAAACATTTATTTTAATATAATGTGAAGCGACTACAAGAGATTTGGCTTTAGACATTCACGCTGCCACAGGAACTCCACAGAGCTATTCTACCACTGCATGAAGACTTAACAAGTTTGGACTGTATGTGAGAAAACCAATGATTTGTGTCCCACTCACTCCTGCTTCCAGAGGGGCCATTTAAATTGGTGACATTGTCATGTTCATTGGAGTCAAGATGGCTAGGCCCGAGTATTGTTTACTGATGAGTCCAGATATAAATTGAACAGTGATTCTAGACTTGTTTTGATCTGGAGAGAAAAAGGAACATGCAACTTGCCTTCCCTTCTCTGTGAAATATTTTGTTTCTGTGACTGTAGTTTAATGGTTTGAGGAGGAATCATGACAAGTGGTCACACCGAGCTGCGTATCTTTTAAGTAAATTTTGTAAACGCTCAGATATATGTGGATGAGGTTCTGGAATTGCAAGTTAGACTGTTTAGGAGTGCTGTTGGCCCAGAGTTTTTGATAATGACAATGTTCAGTCTCACTCAGCATATGTGGCGTCACAATACTTGCAAAAAGAAGATATCACTTGAATGGACTGGCCACTTTACTCACCTGACTTGAACCCGCTAGAGCATGTGTGGAATGCCTTAGGGGGGCTGAATTTTAGCATGACAAAATCCTCCCTGGTCCCTCCAGGAGCTGAAAAGTGCACATCTAGAACACTGACATGCAATTCTACAAGACGTAATCCACACTTTGGTAAAGTCTGTGAAACAAGATGCGAGGTATGCATATCTGTCCGAGATGACCATACACCAAATTAAAAAAAAATGTTTTCCACAAGAAGTGACTCAATTTTGCCTCATTTTCCAATTTCCATAAATTTGGTTTTAATTTCAGTATTTTGCGAATAATCAACAACCAAAAATTGTCAAATTTAAATATTTCCCGAATAATCCAAACATTGTAATTTATGTCAATTAATGCTTCTGTACAAATTTCTATTAATAATTTTTTTATTAAGTATCAGTTATGTTTTATTTCTGCCATTATCCCTCGTCTTATATTGATAATAACCATGGTAATTGATGAAAAAATTTCTTAATACGCTGAAACAAACATTTACTTACATTTGTAAATAAGCTTTAACTTAAAGACTAAGTTAAAGAAATTTCATTAAAATACAAACATACAGCAGACTTTCAGTAAACTAACTTCAATGGGACTGAAAAGGATACACAATAAATTTAAAAGTTTAAAATTAAATTTAAACAAAATATGTAACTATGATTGATATATAGTATATATATATATATTAGACATTTATTTATTTGTTCTTTTAAAATAATCATAAAGTTTTATTTTTTAATTTCAATATCTGTTTTGATGCTCATTTGTAGCTTTTGCATACCTATTATGTTCCACTACTTCTAATGCTGCATTCCTGTTTATTCAAGTTTCTGATTTCAAATTAGTACAAGGAAGAAAAAAAAGGGCGAGAGAGAGAGAAGGTAAGAAAAAACAGGGGAAAGAAATTGGCAAAGAAATATACCAAAAAAACGTTCTTAATAAATTAAGGGGAAATAACAAACAAAAAAAAACATGAAAGCAGTACCTTTAGTGTGGGTAATAATCACCACCCAAATTTATGATTTTCTCTCAACATTTTGGTAGTTTTTCAAAGCCTTTGGCCCATAAACTTGGTGGCCACAAGTCCAAAAACAAATCAACCTCATTTACCTCATTTTGGACGTCCTATGCAGAATGGAAGATAGCACCAGCAAGATGTAGCTGCAGGTGTGAAAAAGGCAGAAGTCGGAGTGATTCGGAGCGATATGGCGGGTGTGGTAAAAGATACCATTCAAGTCTGTACAGAGTCCAGCTGATGAATGCAGACACATGTGGTCAGGCATTATCTTGATGGAACATTACCTTTTTGCGCCGGAACTCAGTTCGAAGTTTTTCCTCGATAGCAGCGTCAACACAGACTAGAATCTCGCTGTACACCTTATTGTCGAGGGTTTACCTTTTTCCAAATAACCTTTACAGATGATACCATGGCAATCTCACCAGACACAAACATGATCTTATTGTTAGTCAAACTGCACTTTGCAATGCTGCTGACGGGCTCACTGATAGTCGAGTAGATTAGTGCAGGCCCGAACACGTGTGTGTCCTTATCTGCTTGAGTCAACTCATGCAGCACCCTGCGATTGAACTTGTACATCAAGTTTATGCAATGCATAGTACGACTAATGGACATGGCACTAACATCTAACTCCTTAGCAAGCTCTCGAGTGGTTGCATACTGGTCTTCTTCCACAAGTTCTTGCAGGCGGGCCTCCTCAGCATCAGCAGACTGGCCAGAGCGCTCTACTTCTTGAATATCATAGTCTTGTTTTTGAACTTTTTGTATCAAACCTTCACTGTATCATATGATACAACATTAGTACCTAATGCTGTGGACGATTTGGTAACTGACTTCTTGCAGCTGTAAATGATGGCTAAATGATGCAGTAAATGATGGTTCTAATCTGGTAGCATGATAGCTCCATTTCAGACACCTAGTACTTAATGATAACCATATTTTTTTTTAACAAATTTCACAACACAGTGTTCTAAATTGAGTCTCTTTCTTCAAATGACAAAATATGATTAAACACGCCAACGCGAACTGTTTGTGCAGAAGATATTGCAGTGGCGGGAAATTTTCATTAAAACCCGATATATTTATTCAATGCAACTACAAAAGACAACAGACGATAACCATATGACTGTAAATTCAAAGTATGCTAAAAAATTCCAAATTTTTTTTATTTAACTTTACTCTCCCAGCAAAGTATTGGTTGCATTTAAACCTGATAATCTTACAACAGTGCCATTGCTAAGTGACAGAAAATGATTTAAAAAAAAATCTAATTTATAGATAGTAGGAAAAATACAGCCAACAGTTAAGTTTACCAATTCACTCAATATACATTCTCCTCTCATATAAAAAGTAGAACAAAATATAAAAACAAGAAAGAATACTTTCATTCTTGTTTTGATATAATGTTCTATAAATATTTCTAGCTTTTCTTTTCAAAATAAAAA
Source organism: Stegodyphus mimosarum (assembly GCA_000611955.2). Taxonomy (NCBI): domain Eukaryota; kingdom Metazoa; phylum Arthropoda; class Arachnida; order Araneae; family Eresidae; genus Stegodyphus; species Stegodyphus mimosarum. The sequence goes on from KK115151.1 coordinate 308,539, forward strand.
AATAAATAAAAGTAAAAATAAAGTAAAATGTTCTTCTTTTTCCTTGCTGTTATTTCTTAAGTTTATATGCAATCAATGACAGTACTTGCAGAATGTCTTGACAAACATTCCTTTAGTTAATTTTCTTAGTAAATCCATTTTTAAAAAATTTTAAATAATAATTTATGCTAATATTTATTAGTGTTACATCACAAAACACTGTACTACCTTTCATGGAAATTTTGCATTCTAAATGTCACTAACATAAATGACTTGATAATAGATCCAAGAGGTACAAGTCATAACACACTATTTTTTTAACAGACAGCAGTGTACTTTTTCCTTAAATCAGCAACAAAAGTTTGATTACCTTTAAAACAATTTTTGAATAAAAAAAAATGTAGTTAGTTAAAGTGAGATAGACATATAAAAGGAAGTCTACTGCACATGCAAGTCATATGAATAAGGATAGACATATAAAAGGAAGTCTACTGCACATGCAAGTCATATGAATAAGTAGATTTATAAATTTCATGCTATAGCTTACCTTGACTTACAACTTTTCCATTTGACAGAATGATTAAATGGTCAGCCTTTTCAGTAAATTGCATTTTATGAGTGCACAAAATACAAGATTTATTTTTCAGCATCCCCATAATAGAGTTAGAAAATATATGTTCAGCAACATGGACATCAACTGATGAAAATGGATCATCTAACAGATAAATGTCAAAATCCTGCAATCAAACAATACTTAAAAAAATACATAACTTTTTTTTTAATATATTGGATCATCCAAAAATTCTGTGAGTTTTTGATGATAAATACCAATGAGGCAATAAAAAAGCATAAGAAAATTTCATTGAATCAACAAAATCATTTTGTTCTGAATTTTTGCTATTTTTCCAGTAGCTGGAAAATTCCTTTTTATAGTTCGACCGTCTCAAATGCAACGCTAGCTGGCATTCTGCCAATATATATAGACTCGCCCAAAAGAGGCGTTATTACTTGCTGCGACGTGAAAGGTCACGTGAAATTCTTCTCTTCTCCGAAAAGAAAGTCCCCATCCTTCCACCCTATTTTGAGGAAAATTCGGTCCGAATGGCGCATGCGTGTTTGCGCTCATGGTTGCGGATGAGGCGGTTGAACTATACTTTCTTATACGAAAAAAGGAACCATTGTAATCGCGAAAAATTTCATGTCATATTTCAACAGAAATATCCGTTTTGATTGTTCCCGAATCCATTCGGGGAATTTTTCTGCATGACGCCTGTACGCATGGAGAAAATAAATGACTCTTTTTTTTTTTTTCTAAAACAGGTTGTAGAATGGATTTAAAATAGATTCAAAAGGAATTTTTTCATAATATATGAATTTATTTCGCATAATTCAAAAGCGATTAGCCGCAGAACATTGAAAATTTGTATATGGGACTATACATATAATCACTCACCCCTTTCACGGCTTAGAAGTTCTTGCCTGCCCTTTATTTTCACCTTTGTTGGCCATAGACACACACTTCCAGTTACAGAAATGTTTTAAGAGATGAAAAAAAAAATTACTTTTCGACAAATATTGAAATCTAACTTTTAATGCCGTCTCCCGGTTTCTATACTTAAACGTGGGAAACTTCGATATTCGTTACGAAAAGAATACAATTATATGAAGTTTGACGTCCATACGACAAAAACTGGCCAGGATATTTAATTTCAAAACTGGCAATTTTTTAATCATTTTCAACTTCCCTTCAGGGATTAGTTAATTAAGTTAAAATAATTCCAGGAAATGAGTTTAAATGAAGTGCAGCAAAAACTGTGTATAATTTAATAGGCTGTACAAGGAAGGTCATGTGGTGTCCACATCAGATTTATTAAAAAATCACTAATTTTCTTTGCAAAAAATTATTCGAAGTGCTGTTTGATAATGTTCGAAGAAGTGAAGACATTTGGAGAATTTTGAGGTGATCTGAAGAGATGGAAATCCGAGGATGATCACATGGGCGGTGACTTGAAACATCCCATCCATACTCAAACAGTCTTTGTCTAATAATCATCAAAATATGTAGCCGAGCATTGTCATGATGGAAGACTACTTTTCAATGATTGGTCAGCTCTGAGAACTTTACCTCAATTTCTGCTTTTAAAACAACCATTTGGAAAAAGTATTTTTCCAAACTTATTGTTTGATTCAATGGTAACAATTTTGTAATCCCACCATAAACAAAGGCTTACATTTTGGGATGCAGCACCCTCTCAATATTACTAAAGGAGGTTCTTTTGGCTTATCCCATGAATTTAGTAGCATTCCCAGTATCCACTTTTCATCTCCAGAGATAAGCAGTTTCAAAAAAAGAGTTCCTTTATTTCTTTTCAGACATCAGAATCACATGTCAAAACTTGAGCAAGCATATTCTGTTCTGGTAAAGCATAGGGTACCCATACATCATGGTGGCTTATTATCTACTTCAAATTATTATATAATGTAATTTTTGGTATATTTTGTTTCTTTGGTATATATAGTAGTTTGGTAAATTTAGTTATTTGGTATACTTAGTTTGTATAAGATGGATTTTCTGCGATGGCTTCATTTGATAGGCCCTCGTATGCAAAGGATGGTCTTGCAGAGCAGGCATAAGCTTAAGAAGCTGAAATTTTCCTGCTTGAGCCTCTCAAACTGCCTTCACACAGGGCCATCAGAAACAATACATACAGCACAAATTTAAGCAGTTTTACTAGAATTTGTTTCTCATTTTAAAATGAAAGAGCATATGATGAAAATTAATTTTTGAGTTTTTCATTCTTAGTATTGTATTGAAAAACAAAAACCATTACACCATGGGCTAGAATTATGGAATGCTAGCAGAAATTTCCGTTTCTTGTCACTTCTTATCAGCAACAACAAAATAATCAGAAGAAAACATACTGAAATCTGAAAAACTACAGAATATTTCAGATGATCCAATACATTTTATCTGTTTAATTTTGGAAATATAATCATAATAATAAAACAAAAAAGTCACGCATATTAAAACTAAACATTTTTCCATATGCTAATTCCCTGCTGATTTAAATGCATCCACTTTGACAATTCCCTTATTTAAATGATAATCTGTACGCTAGTCAGAATTTATTTTAAAATCTAACTTTTTTGTCTAGAATCTCATATTTAAAGTATTTACATTACTTGCTAACAATTTACTACAAAGATTTATCTCCAACCTTGCTATCTAACTTTGTTTTCCTCTTTCACTAACCAATTTCAGCTTGCCTCTTTGCTTTTTCCACTTGAAGGCCTGTGTCATATCCTATTCTAGGATCCCTGCTTATTTAAATGATAATCTATACGCTAGTCAGAATTTATTTTAAAATCTAACTTTCTTGTCTAGAATCTCATATTTAAAATATTTACGTTACTTGCTAACAATTTACTACAAAGATTTATCTCCAGCCTTGCTATCTAACTTTGTTTTCCTCTTTCACTAACCAATTTCAGCTTGCCTCTCTGGTTTTTCCACTTGAAGGCCTGTGTCATATCCTATTTTAGGATCTTCTGTGGCTGACATTCTAAATTTAGGTGTTTCTCAAACATTTATTCGGCCCTCCTACTGTAAGATTTTGTCCTTTCATTTATCTATCTATTTTACTATAAGTTTATCATTAATTAATATTTTGACAATGTAAATATTTTGCAGTCAAAAAATTTTACTATTACATGGAAATATTTTATTTTAAATAGTTCAATATATTTTCTTGACATTTTATTAACTTTCAGTTTCTTAACGATCACTTTCATTGAAATTCTACAGCTTGGAGAAAAAGCAATTGATAATGCTTAATGAGATAGGCAAATCTACTTTTTATTTTCATAAATCTGATGTCTAATGAAACTCTCAAGTTGATATCTCCTCCATAGAGCTATTATTCTTTTAGTTCATCCAATGGCTTATTGTTTTAAATCATTAAATAAATTTATTTAAAAATTTTAGCATTTTCTATTAAATACCTACATCAAAAAATTCCTTAAAAATAAATTTTTTTACTGCCTTTTTTTAAAATTATTTTTCCCACTTTCTTGCAGGATGCTATATTTGTTACGTTCCTTTGAATATTTTTTTCCACTTAACGACTGAAAATTTTCTTGGACAGTTTTAACACAATCACATGTCAGCTTTAATAGCATATGCTTTCTATTCTGGGTACAGTGAATACATATTTGGCACTTTTAACATTTAATGATTCTACTTCTTACATGTCATCGATATCCCATTTTTTCATTGCTAATAATATTAAGCTATTTACATTTAACTCCACTTGGTTTAGTTTCACTTAGCAAAGCAATGTTCTCAGCTTGAATAGATTTTTCTTAAAAAAAAAATCAGTTTATTCCCTTCAATTGCTGTGTGAAAGTACCAAATTTTCTCTGTTTCATTTTTGGCAGGAGTGTCTAAAACTTTTGCTAATTCAAAATATGGAAAAAATTCAGATTTATGCTAAATTTTGCAATAGTTTACTTTTCTTTAGATTTGTTTATAAAAACATCCAAAAAACACTACCTTATCATTGTAAAGAAAATGGAATAATTAAATATGCATGAAAATGAATTTAAATAAAACATATCATATATAAATATTATTTCTCTTTGCATGTCATACTTAGATTATATTAATATAAGTAGATCAAAAGCAGATACGGTGTATGCATGCAAAAACGTGATGTTCAGTATTCTGAAATTAATATCAATTTAGAATTAATTAAAAAAATTCTTCTTTTTAGCATCAGAAAAAAAATTATAAGGCACATTTTAGTCTGTGATACGTAATAAGTCAATAATGCTTGAATAAGATATCAATTTAAAGCATGTTTGTACTTATCAATAGTTAGTGGCTGAAATTCTGCAATGCTGAAATGCAGCAACTATGTTGCCATGGTGCACATTACTCCCTTATAAATAAGTAACTAATAATAAATAAACGAGTACTAATAATAATTGCAATAATAAATTATAATAATATAATTTTCACACTTGCTACAGCTCTAAGCTTCTAAGAGTTACCTCCAGATTACTTCCAGGATTATTTGTGTAATGAATCAAAATGCTAGAAATTGGAGCACTAGCAAAGTTACTTGGATATCTACTAAAGCTCATTCGGCATTTAAAAAAAATAGATAACTTTGTTTTTAATTGGATGATTTTTCTTATAAACAACAACCATAGAATTACGTCTGTTATCTAGATTTCAAAAATTAAAGTTCTATTTTTATTTGATTTCAATAAAATAAAGCAACACATAATGTATTACATAACTTTTTTGATTAATGATTCAGTACCTGATAAATAGCTCTAGCTAGTGATATTCTAGCTTTCTGTCCTCCACTGAGTGTAACACCTTTATCTCCAACTTCTGTTTTGTCACCATATGGAAGAGCCTACATAAGCAAACATAATTTGATTTTACAAAGAATACACTTCCTAACACAGTCACAAATTATGCAGAGGCAAGCATCAATTCATAAGTATTTTAAACATACTCAAAACTAGTTAATATATATGTACACTCAGACAATGCATACAATACTGCAATTTTATACAAAAACTATAATATGGCATTTGAAAATGAGAGAAATTTCCATGGCTTTTTCAAATTTGCAGCCAATTTAATCGTAGAATAGCAGTGCATAAAATGTATGTTTGAGATCGAGAATTGTTAAAAAACTTTTCCGTGATTACCAATAGATTTATTGTATAAATTATTTTATATATAACACTGCAAAAACGTATGGTGACAGAACATCATAAAAAATTCCTTAATTATTAATCGCATTTAATATGCTGCCCGTGTATAATTTTTCAATTCATAAAAGTGAAATGAAATATTCAGATTGGACCAGCCCGTGCAACAACAAAGGAAGACTAGCCATGCTTGTTATACATATTATAGAAATTTTAAAAGGATATAAACTATTCCAAATTTAATTAGCTTAATAAATTTAAAAACTCAGGAAAAATAAGCTGGATAAATTGAGTAGCAAAAGAAACAGAAAAAAAAAAAGAGTTAATAAAACAGCCAAAAAATAACACATAAAATATATCAAAAGGAATAACTCCTTTCCCCATCAGATCTGAACGCATACAGAGAAATCAATAATATATAGTCTTAATTATTTTCATCTTTTTTTTTTTTGGTGTGTGTGTGTGCGTGTGTGTTGTGTTTTGAAACTGCATTTTCATACAAATCGGCATAAATATCTTGTGCTCTACATTAAGAGACATGACTCAACAAAATGCCTGCTGTTGTGCAACAATATTACACTCTTCATATAGATTAGAACTTGGAGGTGAAATCTATTTAAATATACTGGGAATCATCCATGAAAGGCAATAATTCAGTTTAAATTAACATCACTATATATTTTCATATTCTTAATAACTAGTATAAGTTTCAAACTATTTTTTATTTTTCTCAGACATCTCCCAGCATTGTACCCATTCTTCGATAATTTCTTTTCGAGCCTGGAATATAATTTATTAAACATCTATCTCCAAGTGCAGCCTCCTTGACCAGTGCATCGACTCTCTCATCGCCATAAAATCCAATATGAGTTTTAATCCAATGCAATTTTAAATTATACCTTGTTTTATTTTTTGCTCAATTTTATAAATTGATTGATTTTAATGGCCTATAAAAGAACAAGGGCTGATAAATATCTTCAATAATATCATCATCCCGATAATCATCTATGGAGTGTAAAGCTGCAGGGTAAAAGAGTAGATAGAAATTAGACATACTGCAGAGAAACTCATGACCACCAGAATCTTCCAGACTGTCTCAACTGAAGTTGTTTGCATAACGACCGGTTTACCTATCAAAATAACATTCAATTTATTGATTATACAATAGATAAAGAAATATTTGATGTATGGAAGAAGAACTTCATATGTATGTGGCAGGTGCATGAGACATGGAAGTAAACGACTAGAGGCAGTTCTGCTACTCTACCAGAAAATAGGGTGACCAGACAAAAGCCCGCTGGATGTAAGTGCACACGATAAAAGACCCCCCCCCCAAACACACACATTAAAAAAAAATCACTGTGCTAATTGCCCAAGCAACACTGAAAAAAACCTACCGATGAATACGCTGCGTAGAAATTAATACTTTTTCAAATACAAAAGCAGATGCATGGAAAAAGATGAAATAATAAATTAATAAAATTAATAACATATAATTAAACAGTAAATTAAAGTACAGTAATAACAATAAATTAAAGGAATGGAACACATTTTATTTTGGGCTCTGGCTGAATGAAAACCCTACATGTACATAGAAAAGACAGTCAATGAAAATAAAATTAATATAATTAAAAAAATATATCTATGTGTAACTTTGTTATTATATTTACGCGACAAAGTGAAGTGTCCCTTGTATCAGTCCGACAAAGGGAAGTGAAAGAGAATGCTGGCTACATAGAAGAAGCATGCTTCTTTTAATTCTGCAAAATTATAAGGAGCATACAATACATGTAAATCTTCATCATGTTTAGAGAATAATTTATAAACCGTTATTAACAGTTCAGAAAATTTCGTATATAATGAATTTAATATGAAGAATTAAAGCTGAACGTTTATTTCAACGAAAGAGATAAAAGTACTATACCATCATGATTAGGAAAACATTATAATTTAGTTAAATTTTGACTACTTCGATTTGACATAAATTAACTTCATTCACAGTCAAAATTTCATATTTAATCATAATTATCATTTGTAATTTTTTAGGAAGTCATAATTATTTCGAATTTCCTCTTTTCAATTTTATTCGTCTTGTCTAATTGGCTGCTGGATATTCAAACGGGGTATTCAGACATTCTCCCGCCCTTTTTTTTGTTGTTCTTAACAGATGAGTGAAAAAGCAGCTAAACAGAAGATAGACTTGCTTAGTTGCTTTATACCCTTTCGAACCTAGTGAGCCAACGAACGATATTCTTACTTCAGAGTTGCCAACTTTCCCGATTTAGGCGAGAGACTCCCGATTTCCGAACGTTCTCCACCCAACCCGATTTACAATATATTTCTCCCGACTTTCTTTTATTCTTAAAATTTTTTACGATTTTTATGCAGCTTGGCGTAATACTTCGTTATTTGCATCCCCAAAAACGTGATTTGGGATGCCTCCAAACACCTGGTTTTGCTCTAGACTGCATAGAAAAGAAAAGTCAGTGAGAAATTATGGCGCGCTTCTGTTTTGTGTGAGTACATATCCGAAAACCTCATGTTACGTTTCTCCAATGAGCATCGAGTGCCACTGTGTGTCATCTGGCACATATTAACCAATGAACACAAAGCAAGATCGAGGTTGTTATTTCGTTCATCTTGTCACTAACCTGTGTGAACGTACGTGTTTTCGAGAAATAGTGTAAGAAATTACAATATTTCGTATTAGTTATGTGTGCGAAAAAGGTAAAATACTGACGTACGTTTCAAAAATAGTACACAGATCACATGTTCGTACACATAGCATTCTCAAACATGTTCGTACACATAAACAAGGACATGAGTTCCATTGCATTTAAGAATTAGTAAATGAACTTTCAGATATTAATTAGTAACGATCTGAAGTTAATTCATTATTATAAAACATATTTTTATCATAGAAAATCTCCCGATTTCTAAAAAGATTCTTCCGATTTTTGAGTGTCGTAGGTTGGCAAGTATGTTACTTCCATGCTAAAACTGGAAGGAGGGGACCCCAAAAGAGCCATTAGAGATCGGTGAGAAATTAATTTAAGATGGTTTTGGACATTTTTGTTATTTACTAGAAAGTAACACTATCTGAAACTTCGCTTGTAAGTTAAAAAATTCTTTTCTTGCATTTTTTTAGTCTATTTCTCGAATTACTTTTTTCTAAAAATTTAGCTAGAATTTCAAATATTTAAAAAAATTTTCAATAACTGTAAAATGAAAGGAATGAAATATTACCAGAGATGATTTGAAAACAATTTTTAGCCATTTTAAAAGGATAATTCACTATTTTAAGAGTAAATTGCAGAGTGGAAAAATATGCTAGTTCTTGATTGGGAAGTGTCTCTAACAAATGTTTGATGAACTAATTAAACATGTCTGTTACACTGAAGCAAAACTAAGTAATTTAAAACTATCAAATAACTTAAAACTATTCAACTATTTCTAATAAATTAAATTGTTACATATATTAAAATTTAGGCAACAGTAATACTTTTCATTTTAACGTTCGTATGGTTGAAAATGGACTTAACCATTTGAATAATTTAAACAATGAAAGATTCTGAACTCAAGAACAAAAGGATTTAAGATTAAAGTTTACAAACCACGAACCTAGCATTGTAAGAAAGATAATCCTGCACATTAAAATTAAATTTTAATTCAATAAAAAATGTTATGTTACTCGATTAGTCACTTTTCACATTTCTGGCAAAGTTAATTGCCATAACTTATGATTTGGGGGGGCAAGGAAAATCCATACCGTGTAATGGAATATAAGTGTGATTCAGCAAAGGTGAACGTTTTCTGCGGTATTTCCAATAGTTGCGTTTTGGTCCTTATTCCTTCGTAGAAAAATCTATTAACGGGTGCATTTACCTAGATATGCTACCAGAGTGGTTGTTCCCTCAGCTGGAGTTAGGGGTTCCCGGCTTCATTCTGCAACAAGACGGTGCGCCACCCCATTGGTATAAAAACGTAAACCAGTACCCGAACAATAGTCTACCCAATTGCTGGACTGGCCATTTGTGGGTCAAACGATATGCCATTGCATTGTTGGTCACTGAGATCCCCAAATCTAATCCTTTGTGATTTTGTCCTATGGGGTTTCGTTATAAAGACAAAGTGTTCATACCTCTATTTTCCTATGCCTTACAGCAACTGACGCAGCAGATAACTGAAGTGATCAAATCATTAACAAAAGCTGTGCTATCACAAGTGTGGCAGGAACTGGAATGCCACATAAATATTTGCCTTGTCACCGGAAGGGCACACATACACATCTATAGACACTTGGATAACTACAGTTTCCTATCAAAGTAATTACAATGTTTATAGGTATGCTTTCTTTTTTTCCTATACAAAATGAAACACCCTGTACAGTTAACTTTCTCAAGAAATTCTTGTGTATTTTTTTTTCGCTGTTCTCTTCATGCTCACAGCAATCTGTTTACGCTTGGAAAAACTTCAAAGAACTGTTCAAATTTGGCACTGGGCATAGTATTTTTCAGTTCCACGTCCCAGTGGTCTGTTTTCAGAAGGCTGGTTTAGCACACGCTTAGGGCAGCAAGGAAAGAGAACATCACAAAAAGGTTCTTACGTTTTCAGGAAAATGCAGCAATAAAAGATTTCCCATTGCCGGTTATACCATGGAATAATACGCGCTGCAGCTAAACCAAAACCGACAGAGAGAAGGAAGGAAGGAAGAAAAAACTGGTGTAAACATACATGGGGTCACCAAAATTTTTCAAATGATTAGGGCTTCTGAAAGTCTTAATCAGGGTCAGGTTTCTGCTTAAAAGATCAGAGAATTGCACAAATTCGATTTCGGGCACAAATCTATAAAATTCAATCATTCAAGAAGTACAACTTCGTAGAATGCAAATTTTTGTTGTTGGGTAAAATGCCATGTTTTTGAGGAAATGCAATGCTTACTTCTTCATCAGTTAGCAAACTCCACAATGCCATTATAATTCCTTACAAGGAAAACAAAAAATACTCAGGGCAAAAACAAAGACTTATCAAGAAAATGACCATGTGTACAGTAATTCGATTTCATTTGAAGAAACATGAGAGAACTGCATAAATTTGGCACTGGAATTCACCATGCACTGAAATGCATGTCTGCTCCGTCCATGCCTGGATTGCCACATAAATACATTTGGGCAAAGTCATGGGTTGCCTATTTGGTGGCATACTGAATACTTTTTCGAGGAATGCAGATAATTAGAAACAACAAAAAAATTATAAACAGATCTAAATAAAAAATTAATAAATGCAAATCTATATTTAAAACAAGAAAGGAAATATTAGATAGATTTAATAAAAAATACTTGAATACAAACCTGAAGATCATCCAGCAATGCACAGGCTTCTAAAACATTTCGGTATCGTAAAATATTTAAGGGTTTTCCAAATAAAATATTGTCTTTTACAGACATTTGTTGGATCCATGCTTCTTGAGATACGTATCCAATTCCTTTATTTCTTTCAGGAAGTTTCATATTAACTTGACCAGCCAAACAGTTTACGTCAGCTAAAATACTTGACAGAAGTGTTGATTTACCAGATCCTACTTTACCAATCACGCATACCAAGTTATTCTAATATGATTAAAAAAAAAAAAAAAAAAAAAATTTAATAATAAAAAAAAAAAAAAGAATTGATTTGTAATTTAGGAAAAAATATAAAAGAAAATATCTCAAGCAAATCTAAAAAAAGACGCGAATTGTTCACAAAAATACCACAGTCAAATCTCTATTTAACGAAGTCGTAGAATCCTGCGAAAAACTTCCCTAAATGAAGGAATTCGCAAAACGGGAGGCGATAAAACGCGATTTAAGGCCAAAATGTGTTTCATTTTAAATGTAAAATAGTAGTAAAACTAAATATAAATGCAAAATTACATATGTTAATGTATCCATTCTATCAAAGGTACGTATGAAAACAACATGAATTCATTTCGAAGAATAATCACTTACTCTAGCTTGTTTTGATTGTTAGGAGCAACATTTCATGTTATTGTAAGGTTTATCCTAATTATATAACATTACTTAGTTTATACACCTTCCCTATCCCTTCTAGCTTCAGCTAACAATTTCCTACCAAAATGTATTTTCAGAAACGCGGTTAATGCAAATGAGTAAGAGTAATATTTAAATCGATGCTTCACAGGCTTCATTAGAGAGCCCGAGTTCCTGACTAGCGCGCGTTTGCCTTTGGCTACGTCTCTCTCTCAGCTATTGCTACTCTCGGCCGTACTTTAGGCCCTTGATAGCTTCGCCTACTTAATTGAGATTTAGGGGACAACTCCTTAGAATCTTGATAGCTTCAGCTGTATCTTTTAGTTAAGCATTAGGTAAGTTAAGCATTAGTTAATTAAGCATTAGTTAAGCATAGTTAAGTTTAAATTCATATTAATTTGAGTTCAAGCCCAAATGGAGGCTTTGCTGTACGCTCCGAGGTAAGAGCTGAGTTTGTCATATTTATTTTGAAAAATAAAGGGTAGTTAACCCTTCTTGAGTCTCCGTTCACGCACTCAAGCGATTATTCGCTTATCAGTGTAAAGGGTTTCTCACACTGAACTGTGAAATAAAAGGGTGGAATCCCACATTATATCTCATATCTGTATAATGACGGAAAATGTCGTTTGGTGCACTTTTTTCAAACTGAATGCTTCGTCACAAATGCATTTAACATATCTTCTGAAAAGAGTTTTTTAATTAATTTTCATTAATGTTTTCATCTTCTTCATCATCATCAACTGTTCATTATTTATTAATTGTCCTTGATTTTTCAACTACAACAGCATTTTAATAAGCTCCTCATCTTGCCCATCATCATTCAAACGACTGACGTCAGTAGTCTTGGTGATAAACACAGCTTCTTTGAAGCAACTGTGCGCAATTTTTTTAATGATATCATAATTTCACGCTTCTGCAAGTTCAGATACGCAGTCACGTAAACTTATTACACATAAAGGTTGATCCTTTCAGTCTACATTAGGGCCTTTTTCAAAATTCTTTTGTAATAAGGCATCTTAATATTTTTTTTATCACACCTTGATTTTTTTAGTTCCTCACTTCAGTGTCAGGCTGCAGTGGTATTTGGAGGAAAGAAAAAAAATTTTATACTTGTTTTCAACGTCTTGCGAGAGAGCACTGCAATTCTCTCTCTATTACTAGAGAAATTTTTTATTTCTATAGAGTCATGTATTTACCTAAATATTTTATCTATTTTTCAAAAATGTGTGAGGTTATCCAGGTTTTTTTTTTTTTTTTTTTTTTTTTTTTTTTTTGTTGTTAAAATCGTAACCTACTTCCAGTGATTTAATACCTTTAAAACATTTTGGATTTTTATTCTTTCCTATAAGTAAAGGATTCCGTTTTTTATTTCTTTCCACATTGCGACATAATAGTGCAGTAACTCTAAATTTGCTGCGCTTCCCTTCAAAACATTACTCTTTTTTAAATGTTAATGTTCTTTGGAGTAAACATTGATACAACAAGTCTGTAGGTATTTAGTTTAAATAACCAGTTAATTTTAATTTTAAGTTACTTTCCTATAAGCCTTCATTCCCCTAATTGTCAGTGCCAGAATATTTAAATTTGGTATCGCGCGTGGGAAATGCAAATTCGACCAGTGGAAGAATAAGTTAAATTTCGACGTTCCAGTGGAGAAAGAGAGAGTCCAGGAAATTGCCGTGTGTGCTTATACGCAAACTTCTGTTTAGCAGTTACTGCTGGTTGACGTGGCTTAAGCGCCATTATCTTGCTGCCACTAGACTCATTTGCGCGCTGTACGCTACAGGATTATATGAGCCCTGTAGGGTAATTCTACTATTTGTGAATATCTCTTATTTTAAGTTTGATTCTACTGTTTCAGTTACCGCCCAAGTTGAGGCGTAGTATGTTAGAGTCAAGTTGACGCATTGTAAATAAGTTAAAGAGTTTAATAAAGGGCAATTTTAACCCTTTCCACAGTGCAATCACTATCTCTCTAGGTTCTACACAACAGCAGGACAGTAGAACGTTACAAGTCGGTTTCACCAGTGTTGACGACCTCTATTGGCTTGTACATTTCCAAGGTTTCTTTCAGTTTTGATACTTTCATATGAGACAGTCATCTTCATTAACATTTTTCCTTTCACCACGCACGATTTTGCAACTACTCTATGTCTTTTCTGAATTTCTTCAGCCACCCATCGCTTGCATTGAAATTCCCTTTATCCGAAAGCTTTGGCAAACTTCGTAGCTTTTCTCAGTATCAATGTCATTGATAGCAACAAACTTTTTTTTTCTTTCACTGTGCACAACCATTTTAATGTTGCTTCATCAACATCTTCGAAAACGCCCTTTCCTAACATTTGGTTTTTAGATCGATGGAATCAAAGCTTGACGAAATTCTGTCCCAATTTTTAAAGATTGTCGATAAACTGTTTTGTTTTAAGGTTATGTTTTTCTTCATTAGACCATTATTTCCTTTGTTGAGAATCGGCAATTTTTCTTCAAGTGTTAAGACACCAGTTTCGACATTTTTATCATTCAGTACACAGCTAACTTTAAAAACGATCTGCAGTGTAAAACCATGAAAAGCGGAAATAAAAATAGCGTGCAGCTGCTGCTTAACATTAAAATGTTCGGAAAACAAAAACTGACTTGGAAATTTTTAATATTAGATTGAGTAAATGTCTTTTCATTCAAGAATTTCCCTACCCCCACTTCATCTCTCATGTAAAATGAAATGCGACGACAGATAATCAACCACCTGCTTTTCTGTAGGATCTTTAAATAATTTTACAGTAGAGAGAAAAATATTGAAAAATCACATATTCAAAAACTTCGTTTAATAGAGAGTGTACTTAATTATTGGTAGTTTTTAAATTCAAGGAAATTCGCGCCTCGGGCAGCATTTCGCGAAAAACTTCTAAACAGAGAAATTCGTAATAGAGTGTTCGTTAAATAGAGGTTTAACAGTAATATATCAAAAATAAAAGCTTATATATACAGGATAGTGTGCAGGAGTGTTCTGTAATGCCATAAAGCAGAGCAATATTATATATATTTTCACATAATTCTAGATATAAGAAGATACAAGTATACCATTTACATGAAACAAGTCACTTTTGTAAAATAACATCCTTGGCGTCCTTTCTGAGGCAAAAATTCTTGCATTTGTGAATAGACGTTTCTCATAACTTTCTGCAGTACATTCATAGTAAGGGACCGAATCTCTGCACATATTGCAGCTTTGAATTCAATTAGTGTCTGAGGACTTTAAATGAATAGTAGCAAACACATGATCTTTTAAATGGTCTCATAAAAAGGTCACATGTTGTCAGACCTTGCACGTTGTCAGTTCATATCGCCATTTCAGGACGTAATATACCTTCGAAACAAGTCTCGCAAAGCAATGATTGATATCTTTGCAGTGTGAGCTGTAGATCCTTCTTCCTGAAAGCAATGTTGATTCCACTGCAACCTTGGTTTCCTGATTTTGAAGCAATGGAGTTGAACTCGGTTAAGGTAGCAATATTGACACAGGTATCAATATTTGTACCTGTATATAAAGCAAAGGTATCAGTATTGACACCACTGCTTCAAATCTTTCGCTCATTTCTCCATAGCGTAGGCCCGGCAGAATAGTATCGGGAAGAACAATTAAAAATGACGGCGTGCAGCTTCACGACTATCATTGTTTGGTAACATGCTTTCAGCGCGAAAGCGTGTTACTCTCCTGACCACTGCTCCACAGCAAATGAAATGGCATTGTATTTGATGCATTATCGCGGTTTCATAGTGTTGTTATATTTAACAATGACCGGGAACTATGCTGTTCAAAAATCTCCCACTCCTGCATACCACCATGTAAATATAGAAGTCAGAAAAGTTCCAGGACAAAGGTCATAAACAATAGAAAACTGTATCTACCAAGTAATGACCTTAGCTTCGTTCAAAGTAGTCCTCTTGGCTATCTATACACAACTGCCAATGTTTCCGGAGTCTTGGAAGCAAACAGGGAAACCTTCAACTGCGACGCTAGAAAGGATGTTAGATGTCTGCAATAATCTTGATGAAGCTTTCCTTTCAATCACTTTTTCACTCACGGAAACAAGAAAAATTCACAATAATCTTTGACACAAATGAGGAATCACGTCTGGTTCTAATCAATAGTTCAGCAGAAATTCTTTGTCTTTACTTTTTCTGTTCATCTGTCAGAGAGTAAGGGACGATTCTTGCATTAAGTTTCCATTTCCAGAGCAAAGGATTGTACCAGAGCAAAGTCTGTATACTCAGTTGACTCCTAGAAACATCCCCAGAAGATGAACTCAACATATCCAAATAATTTGCACTCCGCCCCTCCAAGCCATTACATTGATAGCAACGTTGATTGTTCCTCAAAAGAAGACAAAAAAGAGTTTGTCAATTCCATATTTGAAAAATGCATAGGTCTCTTAAACGCAAGGAAAAAAAAGCCCTTATTGCCAAAAGATCTTTTT
Organism: Stegodyphus mimosarum; assembly: GCA_000611955.2. Lineage (NCBI taxonomy): Eukaryota > Metazoa > Arthropoda > Arachnida > Araneae > Eresidae > Stegodyphus > Stegodyphus mimosarum. Next base: position 324,752 of record KK115151.1, read on the forward strand.
GAGAAAATTTATGCTCAGATAGAGGCAATGAAGAACTTGGCAATAGGAGTTCCAACGAACTATCAGCCAAGGCACAATATTTCCCCAAAAATTATTACGACAAATTTCACTGCTGCGAACATAGTAATCCAAATAACACAAATGCTGTTAACTGCAAGCCCACTGATACTCAGCAAGAAATGTACGTCAACGCTGCCCAAGCAGAGCAATCGCCAACGTATGCTCAAATTGCCATGAGGAACACTAGATACAAACGTCAGAGAGGACCAACACTTCTAATTACACTAAAGAACAACAGGTCCAGTGTAAACATTCAAGAAGAGTTAGAGAAGATATCTCCAATTTGGAGTCTTGGTATTAAGATTCAAGCAATCACCAAAATTCAACGGGGAGGTATAGCAGTTTCCTGCGAAAACGAGGAAGAAGTCAAAAAACTTCACGAGTCTCTAGACAAAATTCAAGACACCCACGAAAAGTTTAATACAAAAATTCCCCAGAGAAGAACACCAAAGTGCGCATTTAGTAACATCCCTCACGGGACAACCGCGAGGAAATGCATAATATTTTAAGAGCAAACTTTCCCATAATAAACAATGATTTTAAAGTAATATTTAAATTAAACGATAAACGAAACAATGCGATAAAATGGATCGTTGAATGCTCCCCATTAACATTAATTAAGTTAATGATGGAAAGAAAACAAATCTTCAGTGGTTGGAGAGAGCACCGAATCACTGAATATTTTGGCATTAGAAGGTGCTCCACATGTCAAGACTTCAACCACTCTGCACGAGACTGTCCACACAGACAGTACTGCGCCTTCTGTGGGGGGCAGCATGATATTAAGAATTGCAGAGTAGAGATCCCAACTTGATCAACTGTAAACTTTTCAACAATGTGAATGACAGCGATTTCAATATAAATCATGCTGCATTTGCGTCGATCTGCCCAATGTACCATCGTGAAATACAAAAGATCAAGGTAAGAACGAACTACGGTACATCTAACTAAGGAAGCAAAAAGTAGCGTGTCAGCAAAACAATGACTCCTCTCCCTTCAATCACACTAATACAACGAAACAATGCACCTAAAATCAAGATTCTCCAAATTAATTTGTAAAGAGCCCAAGCATTATCAGCAAAACTCAAATTTTTCTTAGCAGCACACCATTATGATATAGTGCTCGTTCAAGAGCCTTATTGCGTAAGAGGTAAGGTTGGCGCTGTTCCATCAAGCTGGAATTTAATCCAACACCAAGACGAAAAAGAAAATCAAATAAGAGCAGCTATCATATGCTACAACAAGAATTGGTCACCATCAACAAAATTTACCTTTAAAGATTTAGTTATAATAGCCTTGAACACTTCAAAGGAAGAACTGCTCATCACCCCCTTCTATGGTTCTCTAGTAGAGGAACTGTCTACAAACCTTAACCAACTAGGTAACATCATAAATAGAATCTCCAATTCCCTCCACATCATTGAGGGTATTTTAATTCCCATAACCAAATATGGGGATACTCTCATGCTGATCAAAGGCTCACCAGCGGCCGAGCGGTAAAGACGCTGAACACTGGTAGTTCGGTCCGAGGTTCGAATCCCGCGAACGGGCTGGCTGCATGGGCGTTTTCGTGGTTTTCCCCATGTGTAACGTGTATACGAGCCAGTTTCCCTTAGAAAGTCCTCCACGAAGGCATCCCTCCCTTTAAGCAGATAGCCCTCGTGTGCTTTGCCATAATTGAATAACCCTAACCCTAACCCTCGCGCTGATCAAAGGGGAATAGAAGTTGAAGATTTTACTAATAGTTACAATCTAGCATTGATAAACGAAGAGTCTGCCCCACCGACATTCGAAACAAGTTCTGGAAAAGGATGGCCCGACCTAACACTTGCAAATAATGATCATGAACTGAACGGTCTTGCAGGATGAAGTAATTTCAAACCACAAACTAATATCATATGAATTTAACTCAGAGACTCTAGCAATAACAACAAAGCGCTTCAAAACAACAAATAACAGAATCAAAAAATTTGTAAATTCAATCTCCACGGAAGTTCCATTAATAATAAATGAAATCAAAAAGTCCACTAATGAAGTTCAGTTAGATGACCTAACTACGAAACTGACCAAATCAATTCAAGCCCACTGTGAAAAATCCTTTGACATTAAAAATTCTAGTGATATCAAGAAAGTAAAGTGGTAGACAACCTCACTTCGATCTGAACGCAATAAAACCAGAGCTTTAAAGAGAAGAATGAAGCAAAGAAACAGGTAGAACAGCCGCGTACATAATTTTCACCAAATAGAGAGCTTTCTATAAAAAAGAAATTCGATCAGCGAAAATAAACTGCTGGAAAAAATACGTATCATCAAAGAGCAAAGACCCCTATGGTCCAATTTACAAAATCTGCGCAAACAAAGTTTTCAGACCTTCACAAATAACAATCCTCTTTCAATTTCACATACCTCAGGGTCAGAGGATGCTACTACAACTGCAACAGGAAAAATTACGGATGCCGTATTCCTAAATGACGATGCAGAAGGTGATACAACAGCGCAAAGATTGAGAAGAGAAAATACCCGGCCTCTTTGCACACAAGATGACGCTTCCTTCACAGAATTCGAAATTAATAATATTATTAAAAATTTCGCAAAGAAAAAAGCTCCAGGTCTAGACAGAATAGATAACGTAATAACAAAAATAATAAACAAACACTTCCCTTCTCTTATCCCAGTACTAATAAACGAATGCCTACATTACGGTATTTTCCCCTCCCGCTTCAAGGTAGGACAGATAATTCTATTCAACAAGAAAGGTCAAGATGCGTCCAATCAGAGCTCATATAGGCCAATAAGCCTTCTCTCAACGCTGGAAAAAGTTATTGAAAGAGCATTTGGGAATCGCGTCAGACACCACATGAGAAAATCAAATAGCATCAGTAACTTGCAGTTTGGATTCACACTCAACAGAAGCACAATACATGTAATCAACGAAGCATCAATCCAAATTTCTAACAACAAAGCCCAAAATCTACATTCTGCTCTACTATGCCTAGACCTCAGAAACGCCTTCGACTCACTCTGGTGGCCTGAGGTATTAGGCACACTTAAGGAAATCAAATGCCCGAAGAGCCTATTTAAAGTATTCCAGAACTATCTTTCGAACAGAAAGAGCATAATAATAACCAACAGAAGAACCATCGAGAGAAACCACGACAGAGGCTGTCCGCAAGGCTCTTGTATCAGCGCTGATTTCTGGAATCTAGCACTTAATAAAATAGTACAACATCAATGGCCAGACCACACAAAGTGCATTGCATTTGCTGATGATACAGCCTTTGTAATCAGCGGACGCTCTAGAGAAGTATTGGAGGCCAATGTTAACGCCACTCTAGAAAAATTCAACGAACTTTGTAAGCACCAGAAACTAACAATATCACAGGAAAAATCCCAAGCCATGATATTTCATAAGTCTTCTAAAAAAATAACTAGATTACCGAAATTCCACATTGACAACAGAATCAAAATAGTAAAATCTTTAAGATATATTGGAATTACAACAGATAATAAACTTAACTTCGTTGAGCACCTATAGCAAATTAAGAAGAGAACCTTCAGTATAGCTAACAACCTGAAAAGAATGCAAAGTGTCGGATGGGGCTTCAAAAGCTGTTACATGACACTGTTATAGAAAATATAGCACTGTATGGTGCAGCAATATGGGCGTTACCAATGACGGTGAGAAAATAAAAGGAGCTCCAATCCATCTAAAGCCCTTTCTTTTAAATTATTTCCGAGCTTACAGAACAACCTCAAATGCCGCACTCTTTCAGCTTAGCAGCAGTGTCCCCCTGTTCTTAGTTGCGGAGCAGGAACATGCAAAGGCTTCAGTTAAGAAAAGACTCCAAAATTAAAAATGAGATAGTAGCTGCCAGTTCCTACACCTCACCGGCCCATCTATATGAAAGACACTCAGCTAGCCGAAATAATATCACACTATGCTTAAGGCAAAATAGATATCAAACATTATTTCCAAACTACACTGATGGCTCTGGCATAAACAACGGAAAAGGATGTGCTATAAAAATCTATCTCAATGTTCAAGACACAAAAAGCTTCAAGTTCCAACTTGACAAAGGAAATAGTGTTTTTCAGTCAGAAATGTTCGCGATTCTGCAGGCAATCAACGTAAGCATACATCATCATTTCCCAAGGACTTACATCTATACAGATTGTCTCTCGGCAATGCATGCACTCGCGAACACAAATAATAAATCATCATTAGCTCAGGAAATTCTCCGAAAGTCCTCCAATGCCTAAGGCCAACATTTCTTTATAATCTGGATGAAGGCTCATGTTGATCACAAGGGAAATGAAGAGGCTGACATATTAGCCAAGGAGGCAGCGCAGGGAATCAATGCCAAGAAAATAAGCATCCCCTAGCCAGCTTCTCACCTGAAACAAAAACTACAAATCACAACTAAAGAATTATGGCAACAACGGTGGGACGCCGCAAATACAGGCAGAAGAGTTTACAACCTCTTCCCCAAAGTTGACTCTCCCCCATCCATCTCTCCAGACATATCACGTGGTTTATCACGGGGCACGGCCCCTTTCCCACGTACTTCTATGCAAGAAATCTTTCCTCATCAGACTCCTGTGCATGTGGTGAGAAAGGTCACCCCGACATTATTTATTTTCCTACCCGTTTACAGATTCCCTTCATCTAAAGAAACCGAATTCAGAAGAGGATTTACTCCCATTTCTAAGATATGCAGTCAAGAATAAGCACTTGAGGAATAAAATTACGAAGGTTATTGACTTTTTGGCTGGTAGAAGTCAAGAGCTATGTAGTATAATTTAACCTTCAAAGAAATGCTTCAGCAACAACGAAACAAAAGAATTAAATGCAGGTATAATGTACGGGAGCTTACCATTATAGAAAAGAAATAAACACCGCAATTCATGTGAAGCACAACATAGGACAGTCACATGTAGGGTAAGGAGCTACTATCTATTTACTTTGGGTAAATAATAGATAACCCCTTACATTTCTATGTAACATAAGGGAACATCACCTGAAAAGCGAACACATACACTGACTACCAATAAGTATTTGGACACCTATGCAAATGATGATATCTGCGGTCCTAAGGTACGTCACGGACTCCGCCGGTATATATCGTGTAGGACACAGCATCGGCTTTAGTCGCATGCAAGATACCTCGCAGTTCGAAGCTCTCTGATTTCGAGAAAGGTATAATTATCGGGTATCACAAATGTGGCCGATCCTTAAGGGACATATCTAGCAATCTGAAGTACCCAAAATCGACAGTGGCCTATGTGATTAAGAAGTGGAAGGTGAGCGGATGATTAAGAAGAAGGTGAGCGGTGATTGTCGGAATGTGCCCCGAGTCGGCAGACCAACGAAACTGGGAGATAGAGACAGATGAGTGCTGTCCAGAGAAATTCGGAAGAACCGCACCCAACTGATGGCCCTCATCCGCGAGGAGTTTCAACAGGCATCCGGGAGTATTGTTTCAATGAATACCATCCGTAAGGAAGAACATTTGCTTGGTTTTCATGGTCGTGCTGCTGCCCATAAGCCTTTGATCACAAAGTCCAACCGCGCTGCTCGGTTAACGTGGTGCAAAGCACATCAAAATTGAACCGTAGATCAGTGGAAACGGCTTCTTTGGAGTGACCAATCAAGGTTCACCCTTTACCGTTCGGATGGCAGGGTCTGGGTCTGGCGTCTACCTGGAGAACGTCTCCTGCCAGAATGCATTGTGCTAACAGTCAAGTTCGGCGGAGGTGGAATTATGGTCTGGGGGTGTTTCTCCTGGTATAGGCTGGGACCCTTGGTCCCCATTCATGGTAAGCTCAACTCCGATGCCTACTGCACTATTTTGGATGACAATGTGCTTCCTACTTTGTGGCAGTTTTACGGGTTGGACCCCTGTTACTTTCAGGACGACAATGCCAGTTGTTATGTTTCGACGTTAACCAAGGCTTGGTATGGTGATAATGGAGTTATCGAATGGACTGGTCTGCCTAGAGTCCATGCCTGAACTCTATCGAGAACTTCTGGGACGAGATGCATCGCCGAATTCAGGGTGCACTACCCGTGAAAAATAGGTGAAGGAACTTCTATGTCTTCTCCAAGCCGAGTGGAAGAAGATACCACTATTTGTCATACAAAGACTTGTGGAAAGTATGCCCCGGAGGGTCCACGCTGTAATTACCTCTCGTGGAGGAAATCGGTGAAGGAACTTCTTATGTCTTCTCCAAGCCGAGTGAAATACCACTAGCTGTCATACAAAGACTTGAGGAAAGTATGCCCCGGAGGGTCCACGCTGTAATTACCTCTCGTGGAGGCTCTACCAACTATTGATTTTGAATAAAGTTAGTTTTTTTTTCTATCACAGGTGTCCAAATACTTACTGGTAGTCAGTGTATAATAAATTGCCAGCATTGAGTTGCTAAAGTATTAACAATGTAATGTATCATGAAATGTATTTATTGTAAACTAATTATTGTAAAAATACACGAAATTCCATGGAATTGAACTTTTAAAAATAGACTGGCAATATATGCATATGTATGCAGATATATCTAAAAGTACGTAGTACGTAAAAGTATGCAGATGAAGCTTTTTTTTTTCTGTTTTCAAACTTATTAAGTTATGTTCTTTTTAATATTATCTTATATTCTTTCCTAATTTTGACTTCTGATTGTACAGAATGATGTAAACATGTCATGATTGCAAACGTGATCTATAAACTAGAAATAAGTTAGATCTAACCACCACAATTTAATATCATGATCAATATTTACATGTAAATAACAATGTACTGCTAGATACAATGCAATTTTTGAAAATAAATTATCACAAAAACATACGTTACAGCACATAATGAATCGTCAAAACTGAGCTGCTAAAGTTTCAGCACAACTATCCAACAGTACTTAAATGTAATGCTTTGTAAACAATATTCTATTTCTAACATATTCTGATAGTAAATACTGATGTAAACAGATCATGTTTGCAAAAATGATTTGTAACGTGGGAACATCACGCCTGTTTCTACCGCAATGTATAATGCCCTAAAACATGATGCCTGTGCCCACTACAATAGATAACATCTTGAAACATGCACCTGTACAACTATGTAAATCGCAATGCATATCATGTAATGTAATCCAATTACTTGAGCTAATTTAACGCCGAAAGATAGGAGTGCCATTGATGCCGCCAACGGTGGCAGTACCTGTAGTGTTGGTTGGAGTCACAATTTCCATCACGACTCGAGAAATGATGCCGGATTGTTGTTAGTTTTCTAGTTAGTGTGTGGGGCTAATACCTACTTACTTAAGGAAAATATTAGGTGGCCCCCTCACTTCTACATAACATAACATAAATGATCATACACTACACATTTTGCAATATTTAATCTGCCTCATAGTTCCTGAGCTGCATAACACATATTTTCAATTTTAGCTTCTTTATATAGATCTTTGTTTACAGAAGATGGTTATCCAGAATAAGCATCATATTTGAGGCTGAAATTTTCTTTGCTTAAATTTTTCAATTTGTCTTCAGATTATGTCATCAGAAACAGCACTTTATCCACATACAGCACAAATTTTAAAAACAGTCTGACTATACTTTCTATCTAGTCCCCTTTTCAAATAAAAAAAGCATAATATGATGAAAACGGGATTCTCCATTCTTAGTACTGCACTGAAACAAAAATTATAGCACAACATACGCTAGAAATATGCAGTGTCCGCAGTAAAGACCAAATTTAAACATCTGCTTTGATCAAGGTCACTCCTTATCAGCAATAACAAATTAGAATAAAATATGATTTGATTTGAAAAACAGTGAACTTTCCAAATGACCCATTTTATCTATAAATAATTGCTTCATAATACAAAGACACAAATATATAGGGTGACTTTCCCACTTTCAAAAGCTGTAAAAAAACAAAAAAAAAAAAAAAGAACCGTCTGCCAGAATGATCTAAATATATGTAAAGCGATGGGAATTTTTCTCGTAAAAGATAAAAAGGTGCTCAAAATTTTCACTGTACTCATCATAACAGGCTAGTTAAAAGACTTGCACACCAAAACATAGCCTTATAATACAAACCCGGGTTACATCTGTTCTGTTAACCAGCATCTGAGAAGCTTGTCATGATTCTGTCAATGAAAGATTGAGCTCTGTTTGTGAAACCTTTTTACAAGAAATGGTGATTGTGCATCAACTGTTCTGAAGATGTTCCAAACATTAATGGGTATAAGATATGGCTCTGGTCCAATGTCTGTCAAGGGTCTAAGGAAATCTGAGGAGACTCTTCATTCAACATGAGAGAGATCGGCAGGAGAAGGAAAGCAATTGCTTCAACATCAGGTGGAAGATAACACTGCAAAAAGAGACAAGCAGTAGTGTGAAAATGTGTACAGAGAAATTGCCCATAATCTTTCATGGTGTCTACCAGCATGTTTTGTAAAAGTTTACAAAACATTTTGTATTGCCATCCACTCAAAATTACACACATTCAGGAGTTGCTTCCTGCTAAATGCTGCTGATTTTTAATATAACAAACTTTCACACTACAATATTTTGCTCAGATGGAAGTGGCCAATGCATGATTATGGAACATTTTGTGGACCCATTCTCCAAGGTTTCATCAATATTCAATAGTACAGAATATGGACAATTAATAATCCATTCTCATTCCAATTACCTTTTCATTTGGGAAAGATCACTGCAATGTGAGCTTATGGCAGCTTTCATCACTGGTCTACTCTTTTTTGAAGAGATAGGTCCTGCAGATCCTGTTACCTGTGTTATGAATTTCAAATGGCATGAATCTCTTTTGCACAATCAGAACAATTAAAAACTGATTTTTTTAATAAAATTTTGACCTATATTTTTCTTTCACTAGACAAGTTCCCATTGTTTAAGTATATTCAGATTAGATTTCAGGCTATTCTGACTAGCGGTTCCTTTTTAACAGCCTTTTGAAAGTGGGATTTTTATTATAATCACTCTGCATATATGTATAAATCTAGAATTCGACTGAAATTTAGTATAAAAATTAAATAAAAAGCTGAATTTTGAATGAAACAATATGGAGAAACTGATATCAACAGGTTTTTACAATGTATAATGAAAACAAGAAATAAATCATCTTACTTCAACTAAGGTTAAATTAACTGGACCAAAAATATAATGATGTTCTTCTGTTACATCATCAGAAGTCAGACTTCTTGTTTCATTTTTAGAATAAGTAAAAGTACCATCCACTATTTCTAATTTAATATTATCACCTAAATAAAAAATATTTTCATAAAAAATTGGTATCTTAGAGTACTTCCTTACTTAAACTAATATACAAACAACTTACCAGTAGGTTCAGAATAATATTTAGATAAATCCAAATTAGATAGTCCTAAAAATGTGGTCACTCTTTTCACTGATATCCAAGCTTCCATAAGACCATTTAGAACCCAAGGAAAGGCATTTAGAGGCATAATTAGTACATTAAATAGAGCTATACTGGTAAAAACCTAAAATGTGATGAAAAATATTAAATTAATATAACATTTTCATGCTTGCAACAATATAAATACATTGTGCTGTCAACAATACACATACATTGTGCAATTTTCTCTTACAAATGTTCAGTAATGTATATTTCAGACCAACTCATAAATACGGAAAATGATTTATTTTTTATACTCTAAAAGTAAAGTAAAAAAATTATAAAATTTGAAATTTCAGAGACTGTAAACAATGTAAACAATCTGAATAGTTTTCATAAATTAAAAAAAAGAGAGGAGGCTATAAGAAATATTTTGATGATATGGACTAAAAACTACTGACATATCAATTACCAAACACTTTTCAATTATCAAACAATGATTCAGTGTACCAAATAAAGATAAAACACAAAGAACTAAATTTACTTGTGAATTTCACACTCAAAGTTTAAATTTATTTTAAAAGTTTAGCTAATACTTAATTTATATTATCTTAATATTATATTCTTTATATTTTATCTTAATTATAACATCTTAATTTTTAAAAATTTCATGTGTACACCACGACTTCTTTGTACAGAATAATAAATTATACGCATTTTGCATTTCATTTAAACTTAATTGGATTGAATTCAATCTACTTCGTCGATAGCGCATAAACAACAGTAGAATAAATAAACTCTTTAAAATTCACTATATTTGTTTACCATGTGGACACTCTGGCGCAAGGTTCACTTAACAGCATTATATCTCATACAATTTATAATTCAGAATGCACAAAAATTATGTATATCAGCGGAAGAATTATCTAATCGTTGCCACTTGTTCTACTCAAATACTATAATAAATCTAAAACATGTATAAAAGAATGATGTATAAAAGAAATTAAACAAGAAAAAAAAAGAAAGAAAGAAAGAGTTTTTCACAGACGATTCAGTATTTCTCGTTCAATTAATTCAGATCTCACTTCGGGACAAGGCAAAAATAGATAAAACCTCAAAATATGCATATTAAAAATTACGAAGTAAATCTTAAACACTTATTTCCTCAAATAAATTCCAGAATGGATTAATCATGATTTAATTCGCGATAACAAAAGAAAGCGTTATCACTGTTGTTGCAAAGCTTAGTTTCTCTAGATTGGCAACAAATCCACTATTCTGCTAAGTTTACAATGTAAGCAAAGATGGCTGCTATGGCTAAAAAAATTAGGTTTAACAGCACTTAAACAATTTTTAAATTGTTGATAATTTTACAACTATAACGTGCAAGTTAACTAAAGGCATCAAAACCTTAACCGGAAGATAAGAGCAACATAATTCAATCATTTTTAGAGCAAAAAAATGCACAATTTACAAACATGTAAGAATAAGGAAACTGAGCTCACTGAGCTTAGTAACAGAGTGGATAAATTCCAGAATGGATTAAACATGATTTAATTCGCAATAATAAAAGAAGGCGTTATCTTTGTTGTTGCCAAGCACAGTTTCTCTAGATTGGCAACAAATCCACTATTCTCATAAGTTTCAAATGTAAACAAATATGGCTGCCATAGGAAAAATGATTAGACTTAGCCGCACTTAAACAACTTTTAAATTGTTGATAATTCTACAAATCTTACATGCAGATTTACTAAAGCCATAAAAACCTTAACCAGAAGATAAGAACAACATAATTCATTCATTTTTGAAGCAAAAAATGCACAATTTACCAACATATAAGAATAAAAAAACTGAGCGCACTGAGCTGAGTAACAGAGTAGATATACTTATATACTTTTGGTGCCGCCGATTGCAACCAAAATAGGAGGTGCACATCTATATGTTATAGCAGTCCTATATACAAAATTTCAACGTCCTGAGGCTACTTTTGAGTTATGCGAGATACATACATATATACGTACGTACCCACAGACACTACAAAAAATTTCTTCAGAATACTGTTGCATGCGTACGGGTTCGCAATGTAATGCACAAGTCGTTAAAAAGCTAATAAAATTTATTCTTTTCAGACAAAATAAATTTCTCCAGAGATATTCGTACAATATCACAATATTTCAAAAGTTAAACAGAATTCAATTCAAAACAGATAAAGTTAATCTAATTTCACAGTGAATTCGCTACAATCAATCATAGCATTAAGTAAACAAACAGCAGTTCGCTTTAAACAGTTGCAACTACAACTGACATGAGGTGTTTTAATTCGGCTTTTATACGCTTTTTAATTATTCACTAGAATATTCTGGTAAAACCTCGATTTTTCTCGGTTTTTGTGGATGGCAACGGTAATTGCGAGATAGTTATTTACTAAATATTAAATGCACGCGTTCTTTTATTTTTACTTTCCCGGCGTAGCTTTCTATTCAAACATCGTCTGCGTTGCACGGGAAAATAAAGCAATTTTAATTACAATTCTAAATAAATGGCTGGATAAATACGAAATCCGTAACAACCGTAAATTCATATACTTTTGGTGGGGCCGATTGCAACCAAAATAAGAGGTGCACATCTACTTGTTATAGCAGTCCTATATACAAAATTTCAACATTCTGAGGCTACCCGTTTTTCGAGTTATGCGAGATAGATACATACATACATACGTACGTACAGATGTAACGAAAAAATCTTTTCAGAATCCATTTTAAATCAGTTTTATAATTTTTTGGTGAAAAAGAGTCCTTTATTCTGTTCTTACGTACGGATGTCACTCAAAAACATTGTTAAATTGCATTCAATAGCGGTCAAAATAGATATTTTCCTTGAAATATGATACTCGAAATTTTTCGAGATTACAATACTTCCTTTTTACTTCGTACAAGGAAGTAAAAACGGCAAATTAATTTCTTTTACAAATTGTATGAAAATTTTTTAAGAACGTTATTTAAGGAAAAACAATAACTGATTGAATTTTAAAGTATAAATTTGATTTATTTCGATTACCATATTGTTTTTGCATTTTATCTAGAGACTAGCTTTTACCCGCGGCTTCGCTCGCGTTAATGTCAACTCGCGATTTACTACTCGCAATTTACTTTTTTACTCGCAATTTACTGAAATTTTACGAAATTAAGCCACGCATCTTGCGCGCGCAGACAAACTTTTACATCGTTTAACTTATCCTTATGAAACTTTCAACATTTAATGTTTATACAACGGCAATCATTTTAAGCTCTAAAACCTATTATATAGTTTAAGTTTCAGCAGATAAGTTACATTTTATAGCCTTTAACCTTTTCTAATATATCAAAAATATTTCTTGACAATTTCATGGTGATCGGTTAAGTAATTAAGGCGTCAAAGCGTAACAAACAAACAAACTCACATTCGCATTTATAATATTAGTTAGGATACAAGCAAATTTTTTATATTCCCATTTACCACTTAAATATATCTAGTTTTCACTATTAAATAGCTAAATATTACTTAATAAAATGGTAAGAATAGAGTAAAACTAAATAGTTGTCAAATTTACAGAAAATCGAAAATGATTTACGGTATGAAAGAGTACGCATCCCAAAATGTCATGTTTAAATAAACTTCGTCATTTTAAATATGTAAAATCCTATCAAATTCCTAGCTATCATCTCACTTGGTTACATCAAATGCAAAATAAAAAAGTTGTTGGCATCCGTGAACTACGCACTCTTTTCAGTAGGGCTCCTGGACTAGAATGTCCTATCTCAATCGATAATGCATCACTTTTCGATCATTAGTGCCGATGATGTGAAAAAGGCAACACTTTTTTTTTTTTTTCGTAGAGAGCAATTACAGCGATTGTTTAGCAATTTAGAAATATCTTGGCATCCGTCGGAAGTAGTAGTTGTGACACCACATGACATTCTTGTAGAGCCTACTATATTATACACATTTTTTTTTTGGCTGCACTTCATTTAAACTTAGTTACTCGAATTTAGTCAGAGATATATCTCTCATCCAATCAATTCAATTCTCACTTCGCAGCAAGGCAAAAATAAATAAAAATTCAAACCATTTTGATTAAAAATTGTAAAATACAAAAAAACCTAAAACACCACATACATTTCAAAACAGTTACAAAAACAATTTTTATAACTAAAATTAGAGTTTGTGCGCAAAAACAAGCAATTCGGCCAACGGACAGGAAGACAAAATTTTTTATGCACAAAATTAGTTAAAAAAAAAGTTAACTTTTGGTCGCACTGTACAAAAAATCTCTGAAGTTGGTGCACCAACTAACTGACTTGATTCACTACTTAACGAAGAGATTCAAATGTAAAGAAATGGCAGGCTCGTTAGACCTAGCATAACTTTTCAACTGACGATAATTCTACAACTATTGCGTTCAGATTAATTAAAGCCATAAAAACAGCCTAATTCAATCACATTTAAAGCGATAAATGCATAATTTATAAACATATAAGAATAAAAACATCGAGCTGGCTAAAAGGCTGGGTTTATCTCTCTCTCAAATTATGACCACCCTTCATCCATAACAATGGGCTCGCCTAAGAACAAAACCACTGCTCCTGCGTGGCTAATGTTGGAGCATATAAAGCGGCTATGCATTGTGTTTCCAAACATAGTGTGATTAGCGACATAATGGGAAAAGCAGCTGATTTACCAGACTTCGATAAAGGTCAAATCCTTATGACTCGGCGACTGGGAACATCAATATCAGAAACGGTGCGTTTAGTGGGCTGTTCACGTACAGTTCTTGTGAGTACATATCAAAAGTGGTGTATGGATGGTCAAACATCATATCGCCAGCCAGCAGTGTGTCGTCGAAGGCGCACTAATTCCAGAGGACAGCGGAGATTACTACACATTGTTCGCCGTGACCCAAGATCTACAACAGACGAAATAACCACAGTGGCGACCCAAACAGTGTTTCTCAACACACTGTGCAGCGTACACTGCTGCGTATGGGCCTACGCAGCCGGAGGCCGAAGCATGTCCATGCACTGACGGCACGTCATCGCCAGCTGCGTCTGCAATGGACCGAGACACATCAGAATTGGACATTACAAGAATGGAAGAAAGTTGCATGGTCCGACAAATCACATTTTCTGGTAAATCACATCAACGGGCGTGTGCTAATACGCCGATTTCCAAACGAAACCCTGGCTCCAGTATGCACAGTTGGACGGAGACAAGTCGCTAATGGAGGTATTGTAGCGTGGGCAATGTTTTGATGGAGTACTTTAGGAGCCATAATCCTCATACAACAATCCCTGACGTCTGTGCGCTACGTGGCCATCATTTCAGAGAAAGTTCACCCATTCATGGCAACATTATTTCCAGTGGGGGATGATGTTTACCAACAGGATAATACACCACGTCATAAAGGTCGAATCGTCAGCGAGTAGTTCGAGAAACATTCGACTGACTTTCAAGTCATGTCTTGGCCTCCAAATTCACCTGACATAACCCAATAGAGCATTTGTGGTCCCACCTGGAAAACGAAATTCGTGTTGCCGCGCTACCCCCACGCAATGTGCAGGAATGGCAGGACCAGTTGGTGAGCGCTTGGTACCACATAATTCAGACTACGTACCAGCACCTTGCGGAGTCAAATGTCGTAGCTGGCAGTTTTGAGGGCTAAAGGCGGTCCTACACCTTTATTAACAGGGTGGTCATAATGTAATGGCTTTTCGGTGTGTGTGTGTGTATATATATATATGTACGTTTAGTGCAGCCGATTGCAACAAAAAAGAAAAGTACATAACTATATGTTATAGCAGTCCCATATACGAAATTTGAATGCTCTACAGCTAATTGTTTTTGAGTTATGTGAGATACATACGTATACGTCTGTAAAGTCAAAATGGATATTTTCATTTTGACTGTATTGCTGACTCATACTGACTTGTTCGTTTTTAGTTGGAATCTTTTGCGATAACAATACTTCCTTTTCTTTTCAAAAAGAAGTAAAAATGTTTAATGTTTCATAAAAAATTTAACTTTTATGGCTATGACGAAAATTTATGTGCATGGTACGACTGGATACTATAAACCCATAAATAAAATAATTTTTGAAAACGCTTTTCAAATACGTGGTCATTTTATCTACAGAAAAGTTTAATAATTTTATTTAAAAATAATACATGCTTAATAGTTTCACTGAAAATAGTGATACACCTGATGTTCCCCACCCAACCGCAGATATATAAAAGTGACTGTGGAAAAGGTATGACTCTTCATCAATACCAACTGATGGTGTGCAAACCATGACAGGAAAGGTTACTGGATTCATTGCTTTATACCAAAATGATCCTTTTTTTCCCAAATTTATTGCATATCACTGCATTATACACCAGCAACCATTATGTGCAAATATCATTGAATTCCAAGATGTAATGGCTGTTGTTAAAAAATAATCAATCAAGTAAATGGAGTTCAAAATGGACTATTCAAACTAGTTTTGGAAAATGACAAAGATACACAATTTATCGAGCTTCTTTTGTCCACTGAGGTTCATTGGTTGAGCAAGGGGAACATATTTAAGCGATTTATCAATCTGTTACTACAAATAAAAGAGTTTCTAACATCCCAAGGGAACAAACAGCTGGAAGCAAAAACTGATTAACAAATTTGGCTTTTTTGACGGATTTAATATTGAAACTTAATAAGCTAAATTTGAAATTCCCGGGCAGGAATAATCACATTATTGCTGATGCGATACGCACTACTAATAGCTTCAAGTCAATGTCAGAATTGCACAGGTCTCATTTCTTAAGAAAATTGTTTAAGCAATTCCCCTCCCCCCCAAATGAAAGGTTCCAGATTTTAAATTACATCCAAAGTGGCGTTTTTTTAACATTTGTATGTTACCTTATTAAATGTCCTGTTCTTCGCACTTAAAACATAAAATTCAGTTCAACAGCAATATCGCAAAATAATTTTAAAATGAGCGTATCTTTAGGATTTCCGATACACAATTCCGGGTGCTGCAGATAAAAAGATCCCCCCTCCCGTAGAGTGTTGCCACTGCTTGCTTTTAATTCGTTTGAGTTTGTTCATCAAAAATTCGTTGTTTTACAAATTAAAGTTTTAGAAAATATTTGGAAATATATCACATTTGGAGAAATATACATACATGTATGGAGATTCTTCATTACTTAATTTCTTTAAATGTAATACAGAGCTGCAATATTTGGTGGCAACAGTTTGAAAAGTGATTCAGACTTTTAATATTTCCAACGCAAAATTGCAAAACGAAAACAATAGTCCTTCAGGGACAAAGCCCCTTTGCACTAAAAAAAAAGAGGGGGAAGAATCTGAATGAACGTAATATAAATAAATATACATTGATATCTTCAAATTGTGTCTGCATTGCAAACTGAATTTGATTCTAGATCTGTTGATCTGACGAATTTAGAGCCTATTTTAATATTCTTTATAAATCCCTTTAATATTACTGATGAAGAAAACACGGCTACAGGAATTTTTAACTATTTTCACCTTAAAGCTTGCAAAACGATGTTATTTTAAAATCTAATGAAACTAATAAGCTATTTTGGAGCTTCGTAAACAGAAATCAGTATCCTGTTTTGATGTTATGTGCGGTAAAGATTAATTTTTATTGCTCAAGTAACTACGTGTGACTTTATTTTCTAATATGACTTAATTGAAGTCAAATTGAAAAATAACGTCTCTCGGGACATTCAAAACTTACTGATTCACACAACACTTATTTTATTCAAAACTTACTGATTCGCACTTAGATAATTGTTTAAGATCATTTAACTCAAAGTATATTGTCGATTATAATTAACTAGAAAACACGGCGGTCCTTACGAAATGACGGCTGTTCTAGATATTATAAATTGTAATTAAAATGATTTGTACAAAGGTGTCTGCTAATTCAAACTGAATTACCAAGGACAGGCGGCGAGGACGCACCTTTGCTTACTGCCCCACGGGGTTTCCCCCTTCTACTTTCTTAATTGCTTAAAGTAAGAGTGCAATGAAGCAAACCACTCGCAGTACATTGCTTTTTCTGCTCAGTGGTTTCTTTTTGTTGAGAAAGCCTTTTTTGTGCAGCTTTAGCTCCTTTTCTCTCCTCTATGGTGCTGTATTTTCTAGGAGGCATTCTTAAAAGAAATTACGTTAAGACGTAGTTTTTATGTAAAACAGATGATTCCCAATGCAAACAAATGTTCATCTTCCCCCTGACACGCTCAATTTGCGTTCAGTTGTAAACCATTTCAAAAACAGATGACTGCCAATGCAAACAAATGTTCACGTTCCCCCTCGCACGCTCAATTTGCGTTCAGCTGAAAATTCAGTTTAAAATACAATGTCGGAATAAAATCGGGCAAAATTTTAAACAATTTACGCGAAAGGATATTTAGCATAAGAGTTTGAGTAAACCTACCTGATGAGACGTACTACGAACAACTCGTTAGTTGGTTTCGTCTCCTTTCATTTCTCAACGTTTGCAAGTTTCTGGGTAATTCGTATGTAAATACAGTTCAATGCATAATAAGTAACAATTGTATGATTAAAAATATTTAAATACCATGATAATGATATACAATAATGATATGCAATGATATGCAATGATACTATTGTGATAAAATATATTTTACTATTTGAATGCCGTGGCAACTTCACCCCATTGGCTAGTACAGTTACGTATATCAAAAAATATTATTGTTGCGTGCATAGGGGTTCGTAATACATTGAATGCACAAGTCCGATAACTGGTTAATAAAAATTTATTCTTATAAAAAGAAATATATCAGAACGCTTCAATTTCTCCTCAGAGATATTCGTACCAGTGTTCTCAATAATCACGCAGCAAATCAATTGTTATACTTCAAAATACTAAAAACGTTAAAATACAATCATTTCCAAAAGTTAAGCACGGAGAGGAAAATGCTAATTTCCGGAAGTCAATCAGAATTGAAAAAGATGCAATTCGCTGCAGAGATAAATGGAAATATGCAATTATGTTAGGTAACAGCCTATCGCGCTTTCATGTCAAGAAATATGCAAAAAAGACAATATTATAAGAAGCCAGCTTTATGAAGGGTTACAGAAGTTGATTGTAAGTGCTGATAGAAGGTGTTTAAAACTTTCGTACAATTTGTTTTCAAGACATACGTGTTTCTATGACTTCCAGAAGAACGAATGGAAGATTCTGAGCGCTGGCGTGCTGTGGAGCGCATTAAAGCAGAACAGTCGATCACAAATGCTGCTCTTTTCTTCGGCGTTCATCATTCTGTAATTTCACGTTTATGGAAACAATTCCAAACCACACAGATATTTGTTATAAGGCCCGTACCCAGTCGCCAAGGGTTACAACCCCCGCGGAAGATCGATATATTGCTACTGTAGCCAAGCGGAATCGCAGAGCGACCTCCACACGTCTGACACCTATGGTTACAGCGTCCATTGGTAAGGCGATATCTGCAGCTACTGTACGCCGAAAATTACATACGAGTGGAATGTACGCCTGGATACCTCGAGTTTGTGTTTCTCTATCCGTCCAATCAAGAGGGGCACGATGACAGTGGTGCCGGGAACATGTCAATTGGAATGTGTCTGACTGGGGCAATGTCATGTTTACTTATGAGTCAAGATTTGCTCTGGAGCCAGATGACAAGCGTATAAGGATATGGCGTGAACAACGAACGCGCAATCAGTCCCAAAACATCACCGAATATCAGGCATTCCGAGGCGGAAGCATTATGGTGTGAGCAGGGATTTCATTAGGATATCGCACCGACCTGCACATCTTTAAACGGGGTTCTTTGACGGCTGTCCGTTATCGAGATGAAGTCCTAGAACCCATTGTAAGATTGTACGCTGCAGCAGTTGGCTCTACTTTTGTTTGAATGGACGATAACGCACGATCCGATAGAGCTGACATCGTCGATGACTACCTGGAGAGTGAAGGAATTGCGCGTATGGCGTGGCCAGCATATTAGCCCGATCTTAAACCCGTTGAAAATCTTTGGGATGCTCTCGGCCGTGCTGTATCTTCACGTTTCCCACCTCCAGCCACTCTTATTGAGCTAGAAACTGCTCTACAAGAAGAATGGCGATTGCTTAATTCTGCGGTGGTTGACCACCTAATTGAAAGCATGGTCACAAGGTGTAAACTTTGTATACAGATGAGGGGGGATCACATATCGTATTAATGTGCTTTTTTTTTTCATTTTATGCTGTTTATTTTCACTTTATACATAATTCTGTTTAAGTGTCCAGTATGTCATTATCTGATAACTGACAAAAATTTAATAGTATTTTCGTTTCTGTACATAATTATCGATTTTATTTTATGCATAACTATATATGCTACTTTAATTTTGTTTCTGTACATAATTATCGATTTTATTTTATGCATAACTATATATGCTACTTTCCTGCCGAATTTTGTGTCAATCAAAGCAGTATTTGTTGATTTTTTTTTTGCATTTTACATCTTCGTGCTTAACTTTTGGAAGTGAGTGTATAACGCAATGCAAAGCGTTATCTAAAGAGAAAGCTAATTCAGATATCTCAGTGCACGCTGAACTAAACAAATCACAGTAACAGTAATTAGGCAACTGGAGATGAGATATTTTGATACTTTTGTGTCATACTGGTCCACAGCAGGAGATATCTTATCCTGCTGTTACCAGTTCCTTAACGAGTTCCAAACGGGCCTGACGGAGGTGAAAACAACAGCGAAATTTTCTCCGGGGAGGTAGGAATAGATAGCAATGAGCTGAGATGCGCTTTTCAACCGGTCGCGAGAAATTTCTAGTAATTTCAGCTTCTCGAGATTTCTGGAAAGCAATAAGAGGATGAAATTACGATTACAGCTAGCATAGTGGTCAATTAGCAATTCAATTTCAATACAAATTACCGAGATAACCATTTACTCAATGTTAAATGCACGTGCTTCTGTATTTTCACTTTTCCGGCATAGCTTTCTCTTAAAATTTGTCTCGCGCTGCATTGCATGGGTATAATACAACAATTTTAATTATAATTCTACTAAAATTATCTAACTAAATACAAAATTCGTAACTTTATTTAATAAATATAAATTATAAATATTTCTTATTTAGTTCAATAAAGTTATATCTCTTAAACAGAACTTGTTTGCAACATGACGTTTGGTTATGAAACTTGAGTGGGTGGCGCCCACTATGAATTTAAAATTTTAATTTTGTATCCTCGATGACCAAAAGGTTGCCGACCCCTGCCTTAAAGAATCAAGAACACGACTCTTTCAATCTAATTTTTATACAATGTCTTCATCAAAAGAAAACAATCTAAGCTCCAAATGATTTTGAGATAGTTACAAAATATGATTATCAATAATCGACGCAATTACACTCATGTCCGTAAATTAAGTATAATTCGGAGTCACGCGGAAATCGAACTCTAAAATAAATATATCACCTGTAAAATCACTACACACATCTTCAAGAATCATATGCAAATTTCAGGAAGTAACCAGATGACACCGATGGTACGTCACAATGACGAGAGTGATATATAAGGAATACAGGCAAAGAAGTGAAATTATTCGCAGGCGCTTTATAAGCATTTCAGTGCAATAACCGAATAGTTATAACACAAAGGACGCTGTTTGGATGATTTTTTAAGTGGTAGAATTATCGGCCGTCTGGAATGTGGGCGTACCCAACTGGAAGTATCAGACGAACTTGGAATTGCCCAGAGTGTCATCTCCAGGCTTTGGCAACGATTCCAAGATGATGGCAATGTGAGTAGACTGCCAAATGAAACAGGCGGAGCACAGCCTCAGACCTGTTTTGTCAGCTCTCTTCAGCCACTGGTACGACAATTTCAAGGCAGACCGTGTACAAACGCTTAGGGCAGATTGGTCTATATGCTCGTAGACCTGTCAGATGCGTTCCACTTACTGCAACTCACTGTCGCCTGCGGTTAGCCTGGAGTAGAGAGCATGCATTGTGGACACCGCAACAGTGGGTTTGTGTGATGTTTTTCGACGAGTCCAGGTTTAGCTTGCAGTCTGATTCTCGCCGGACTTTGATATGGAGAGCTCCAGGTACTCGTTACCACCAAGAAAACATCATTGAACGACACCGTTACGATGGTGCAGGAGTGCTCGTTTGGGGTGGAATTATTCTGGGTTCCAGAACAGACCTGCATGTTCAAATTGGAACCATGACAAGCCAAATCTATCGGGACGTCATTCTGGAACAACATGTACGTTTGTTTCGGGGCGCCATGGGCACACAATTTGTGTTTATGGATGACAACACCCGTCCTCACCGTGCAAACAACGTAAGCGAATGCCTTCAGTCGGAGGATATCACCCGTATGGACTGGCCAGCATTCTCACCGGACTTGAATCCAGCAGAGCACGCGTGGGACATGCTTGGCCAACGAGTTGAAGCCCGTCAACATCCTCCTACATGTCTACCGGAACTTCGGAGAACATTGCTTTTTGAGTGGTGTAATATCCCCCAAGATCAGATCGATAATTTGATACTCAGCATGCCTAGGCGTTGTACGGACTGTATTGCATCGTCTGGGAGACATACAATGTATTAACAATCATACCAACCATGTAATATTGTTTTTTTTGTAAATAGGTTTTTTTTTTGTTGTAATTTGCTCCAGGGAGAAAAAATCGCTAATTTTTTTAATAATATCAAACATATAGCATCTTTTTTTGCTCTTTATCTTTTGTTTAATAAATAAGCTTTACAAATAAGTTAAATTTGTTTTGCTTCTAACTCTTCCTTTGCCTGATTTAGCATTATCCTTAATTTATGGACATGAGTGTACTAACACCTAGCAAATGCTATTTATTTCCATTTAACAGTAAAATCCTACTGATTTAAATTATGTTCATCATATACTAACCAAGAAACTACACTGATTAAAATTAAAGACACAAAACTTGAAAGCACAGTGTCTGCAATTCACAGAACGAAATACTTGTAGAAAGAGCATTATAATAATAAAACTGCTAAATTTATTACTTTATTTATTACTGCTACACAGCCAAAAGAAAAGTTATTTATTTATTTATTTAAAAGTCTAAACATTCGCTTAGTAAAGTTTAGTAAATACTATTCCAGGTTGTAACAGCTTTAGATATTGTTGCAATAATAATCTTGTACTTTTGAAATAGTTGAATTTGAAATTTATATGTTAAGAAATGGCAATGTTTGAAACGCCAACTCGAGAGCTGCGTGCGGTTCTCGCACGAAGTAAGAAAATGATTTTTAATTTAAAAAGAGATAGAACACGTTTTGGCTGTTAATTTTTGATGTTACCTTTTCTTCGACTTATATGTTGCAGTTATGAAATTGATCTATTAAATAAAGTTTGCTGTGTTCCAATGGAGTTTGCTTTAATTACGAAACAAGCATTACAGTCTTAATTATTTTTGGAGGCACCGGCGAGATAGAATAATCGTGCGTGCTTTTGAAATGAAAGCACATCTCCTGGAAAGCAAGGTATAGCATTTCTTTATTCCCAATTTCAAACGATATTATAAAGTTATTTGAACGAATTTTGATTTTAAACACTGCAGAAAAGCATACGAAAATGTGTTTTGCATCGTTGCAAATTTTAGTATAACTGTGCAAAAGTTTTCTGTGTTCTAAACTCAGTTTACTATTCCTTACTTAGTTTGAAGTGT